>SJXQ01003060.1:0-18459 GCA_006408695.1 Aepyceros melampus | reverse complement strand
GAGTATTACTCAGCTATTAAAAAGAATACATTTGAAATAATAAAATCGATTCAATCCACATATTTGTGTGCATATGCACACATATATATTCATACCACACAACTACATGCACATTACATCCATGGTGTAGATACACACACACATATATGTATGTATATCTATTTGAGATACTAGGGATTTCAATTTTTTCCACAAGGTTTGGAGTCTATTGATAGATACAAAAGCATTAAAGAGGAGATGAGATTATCAGATTAATGAATAATAAATGGTAGACTGAAATACATGGCTTGGATATACAATAAATGGAGTTTGTTGTTCGTCGCTCATTTGTGTCTGACTCTTTAGGATCCCATGAACTGCAGCACGCCAGGCTTCCCTGTTCTTCACCATCTCCCAGAGCTTGCTCAAACTCATGTCCATTGAGTCAGTGATGCCATCCAACCATCTTGTCCTCTGCCGTCCACTTATCCTGCCTTCAATCTTTCCCAGCATCAGGGTCTTTTCCAATGAGTCATCTCTTCGCATCAGGTGGCCAAAGTATTAGAGCTTCAGCTTCAGTATCAGTCCTTCCAATGAATATTTAGGACTGATTTCCTTTAGGATTGACTGTTTGGATCTCCATGCAGTCCAAGGAACTCTCAAGAGTCTTCTCCAACACCACAGTTCAAAAGCATCAATTCTTCAACACTCAGCTTTCTTTATGGTCCAACTCTCACATCCATACATGACTACTGGAAAAACCATACCTTTGACTTTATAAGCTATTAATAAGTCTTGGATAGCAGACCTGAGTGCTTATTTTATATAGATCAACTTTGTTAAAGAAGATGGGAATACCAGACCACCTGACCTGCCTCTTGAGAAACCTATATGCAGGTCAGGAAGCAACAGTTAGAACTGAACATGGAACAACAGACTGATTCCAAATAGGAAAAGGAGTATGTCAAGGTTGTATATTGTCACTCTGCTTATTTAAATTATTTGCAGAGTACATGCTGAAAACTCTGGGCTGGAAGAAGCAAAAGTTGGAATCCAGATTGCTGGAAGAAATATCAATAACCTCAGATATGCAGATGACACCACCCTTATGGCAGAAAGTGAAGAGGAACTAAAAAGCCTCTTGATAAAAGAGAGACTAAAAAGCCTCTTGATGAAAGTGGAGAGTGAAAAAGTTGGTTTAAAACTCAACATTCAGAAAATGAAGATCATGGGATCCGGTCCCATCACTTCATGGGAAATAGATGGGGAAATAGTGGAAACAGTGTCAGACTTTATTTTTTTGGGCTCCAAAATCACTGCAGATGGTGACTGCAGCCATGAAATTAAAAGATGCTTACTCCTTGGAAGAAAAGTTATGACCAACCTAGATAGCATATTGAAAAGCAGAGACGTTTTTTGCCAACAAGTCTGTCTAGTAAGACTATGGTTTTTCCAGTGGTCATGTATGGATGTGAGAGTTGGACTGTGAAGAAAGCTGAGTGCTAAAGAATTGATGCCTTTGAACTGTGGTATTGGAGAAGACTCTTGAGAGTCGCTTGAACTGCAGGGACATCCAACCAGTCCATTCCAAAGGAGATCAGCCCTGAGATTTCTTTGGAAGGAATCATGCTGAAGCTGAAACTCCAGTACTTTGGCCACCTCATGCTAAGAGTTGACTCATTGGAAAGGACTCTGATTCTGGGGGGGGATTGGGACCATGGGGAGAAGGGGACGACAGAGGATGAGATGGCTGGATGGCATCACTGACTCGATGCATGTGAGTTTGTGTCAACTCCAGTAGTTTGTGATGGACAAGGAGGCCTGGTGTGCTGCAATTCATGAGGTTGCAAAGAGTCGGACATGATTGAGTGACTGAACTGAACAGAACTGAACTGTGCAATAATAAAGCCAATAATTTAAGTCTTAGGGTTAATCTTATTTTTGCTTTTATATTTTATTAGTTAGAAGGGAGCATGATTCAAAAGGAAAAAAATTATGACTATGTATGATGATGGATATTAAGTAGACTTCTTGGGGTGATTATCTTATAATATATACAAATATTGAATAATAATGTTGTACCCTGTAAACTAGTGTTATTTGTCAATTATCTCTCAAAAAAAAAAAAAAAAAAGAGTGAAAAATGAGTGAGTTGTACCACAAATTACAAAATACCAGGGAACAAACTAGAGGAAAATAGTTGAATATGTATGTCTATTATTTTAAATAAAATTTTTGTTGGAATCTTAGCTTTGAGAGCCAGATGTATCTGGAAATGTTTACAGACCTTGAACGACAGGTGAAGTATTTTCTTTAATTTTTATTTTATATTGGAGTATACTTGATTAACAAGTGTTAGTTTTAGGTGTAGAGGAAAGTGATTCAGATATGAATATACATGTATCTATCTTAAAAATTTTTCCCATTTTAATTATTACAAACAAATGAGCAGATTTCCATGTACTACACAGTAGGTCCTTATTGGTTATCTATTTTAAATACAGAACTATGCTTAAGTCAATCCCAAACTCCCAATCTATCCCTCCCTTCCACTCCTCCCTCCTGTTAACCATACATTCATTCTCTAAGTCTGTGAATCTGTTTCTGTTTTGTAAATGTTCATTTGTATCAATTTTTTTAGATTCCACATATTAGTGATATATGACATTTGTCTTTACCTGATTTAGTTCACTTAGCATGATAGTTTCTAGGTCCATCTAGATTACTACAAATGGCAGGATTTCATTTTTTTAATGGCCAAGTAATATTCCATTGTATATAAGTACCATTTCTTCTTTATCCATTCATTAGTCAATGGACACTTAGGCTATTTTCATGTCTTGACTACAATGTACATTGGGTTCCACATATCATTTTGAGTTATTATTTTTCTCTGGATATATGCCCAGGAGTGGTGTGGCTGGATGAAATGGTAGCCTTATTTTTAAATTTTCAAGGAACCTCCATGCTGTTCTTCATAGAGGCTGTGCCAATTTACATTTCTACAAATAGCATTAAAAGTTTCCCTTTTCACCATACCTCTCCAGCATTTATTGTTTGTAGAATTTTTGATGCTGGCCATGCTGACTGGTGTGAGGTGATATCTTTTATAGTTATGGTTTGCATTTTCTAATAGTTAACATTGTTGAGCATCTTTTCATGTGCCTCTTGGCGATCTATATGTCTTTGGAGAAATGTCTGTTTAGATCTTCTGCCCATACCATAAGTAACTGGATTGTTTATTTGCTAATTTGTTTGTTTATGTTTGAGCCACATGAGCTGTTCATAAATTTTGGAGCTTAATTCTTTGTTGATCACATCATTTGTAAATATTTTCTCCCATTCTGTGAGCTTTTTGCTTGATTTTGGCTTCCTCTACTGTGCAAAAGCTTTTGAGTTTGATTAGGTCACATTTATTTATTCTTGTGTTTATTTCCATTCCTCTAGGAGACATAATGAAAAAGATATTGCTGAAATTTATGTCAAGAAGTGTTCTGCCTATCTTTTCCTCTAAGAGTTTTATAGTATCTCATTTCATTATAATCCTTTTTTTCCCCTTACAACACCTGAATAAGTATAATAATATTCATAGAGGAATTTGATAAATGCTACAAATGTCCTAAGACTATTCTAAGTGAACAAATGAACTATAGTTTTTAGTACCTGGGAGAACTCTGTGAAGCAAATATTAATATTATCTCCATTAAGCAGGTAGGGCACTGAGGCATAGAATATTAAGTAAACTGACAAAGATTATGCAGCTATTATTCTAAGATATTCTGATTCCAAAATCTTTACTGTAGAATGTAATTCTTTATAAACTCTCATGAACAAAGAACTGTAGTACCATAAGTAACCTTGGCTTTAGAAAATGATAGTGAGAAATCAAGAGAAATATCAGAGACTGGAGGAAGGCAGCAAGCTACTTCAAGAACTTGAAGGACTTCACATATTCTTATGTGAAAAGAAAGAGAAACGGAACATGAACAAAATATCTGGAAATAACAACTTTGAAATATGAAATAGGAAAGAGGAAGATATTTTATTTATGACAAAATCAATGAATATTACTAGGGCTCAGAGAATTCTAACAAGGGGAAAAGGTAGATCTGAGAGAGTAAACAAAACCATTTCCCTAGTAGAAACCCTTTCCAAAAAAAATGAGACTGTTTCTTAAAGTTAAGGTTCAGTTCAGGTCAGTCGCTCAGTTGTGTCTGACTCTGCGATCCCATGGAACTGCAGCATGCCAGGCTTCCCTGTCTGTCACCAACTCCTGGAGCTTGCTCATACTCATGTCCATTGAGGCAGTGAAGCCATCCAACCATCTCATCCTCTATCATCCCTTCTTTTTCTGCCTTCAGTCTTTCCTGGCATCAGGGTCTGTTCTAAAGAGTCAATTCTTCATATCAGGTGGCCAAAGTATTGGAGCTTCAACTTTAGCATCAGTCCTTCCAATGAATATTCAGGATTGATTTCCTTTAGGATTGGCTGTTTTGATCTCCTTGCAATCCAAGGGACTCTCAAGAGTTTTCTCCAACACCACAGTTCAAAAGCATCAATTCTTCAGTTCCCAGCTTTCTTTACAGTCCAACACTCACATAACAGAGCTAGCGACTATCTAGTTTACATGACTGCGATAGTTACATTTAGTAATTATACCATATCTGAATGGATATGTGGAGAGAAAACTGGGAATTTCAGTATTAAATCTCAGACAACAATCAGTGAATATAAAAGTTATTGAAGACTCAGATTTAAAATTCATAAGATGAACTAGGAAACTACACAAAAATGAGTCCAACACTAAGTGAAAATTCAGACAGATAGGTGTGTTTCCTAGGTAGAAATATCCTATATAAGCAGATTATAATATTATAATTTGTTATAATAATATTTTGCACTCTTTGACATAACATTTTACATTATGAAATAATTAGGCTATTTTTGATGCAGTATGCTAACAAACTTGTGTTGTTGTTGTTTTTCCCCTTAAAGCACTAAGAAAATCAAAGAATCTTTATCTTCTGTGTTTGCATTATATAGTGAACAAACTTACAGACCAAAAAGGGTCCAAGGAAGAAGAGAGGGCACTATTCAAAGTGAAAGAGTAAATCAAATGTATCTGATAAAAGAATGTAGAGAATAGATAACCTAAAGCTATCAGATATAACTGTTTCAATTAGGACAGGTGTCTTAAGGTCCTCCAGAGAAAGAAAATCAGTAGGATATATACATATGTATATACATATGGGCTTCCCTGGTTACTCAGTGGTACAGAACATGCCTGCAAAGCAGGAGATGTGGGTTCAATCCCTAGGTCAGGAAAATCCCTGGGGAAGGAAATGGCAACCCCATCCAGTATTCTTGCCTGGAAAAATTCCATGGACAGAGGAGCTTGGTGGGCTATAGTCCATGAGGTTGCAAAAGAGTCAGATATGATTTAGCAATGAAACAGCAATTATATACATATAAATATAGATAGATATATAGATAGATATATACACACACACATTTATGATGACAGTTTGGTTCATGCATTTATGGAAACTGAGAAGTCCCACAATCTGCCATTTGCAAGCTGGAGACCTAGGAAAACCAATAGTGCTGTTCAGTCTGAGTCAAATGGCCTGAGAATCAGGGGAGCAGACGGTTTAAATCCCAGTGTGCTTTTTGTTCTATTTAGGCCTTGAAATGATTGAATTGTGTGCATCCACATTGGGAACAGTGATCTATTTTACTGAGTCACTAATGCAAATGCTAATCTCATTCAAAAACAACCTGACCTACACATCCAGAAATAATATTTAATCTACCATGCTGTAGCCAGTCAGACTAAAACAGAAAATCAGCCATCCTAGCAAGTATTAGTCAGTTGGTGCCAAAGTAATGCTATGTAACAAATCATCCCAAATTTTAGTGACTTACAACATAACCATGCACTCTTTTTCTTACAGGTCTGTAGGTGGACTGTGATTCAGTTGACTAAGGGTTGGTTTGTAGGAGACAGGCCTACTAAAAGACCTGGCAAAATAATTAAACAATCTAGCTGAGAGGACATGACTTGGTATGTGACTCCTGAAGGAATCCAGGAAGGAAGAAAAAACATCTTGAAAGCAAGATGTACGCCTGGGATGGAAAGCAATCAACAAACTGTTTCTATCTTTGGCGCCTGGGAGGCACATAATGATTAACTGGGTCTTTGTCCTTGAAGCAGAAATACAGAGATACAAAGATGTTAAATGTTAACTGCACAGGATTATCATTGAAGGCCACCTGGCCTGCTATGCTCATGTTAACACGTACAAACAAGTCTCAAAAAGTATAATAAAGCAGACTTGAGATCAGTCTGGGCACCTTCACCTTATGGTGATGTTGGTCCCCTGATCTCCACTGTAACTTTCTTGAGTGTTTCTCTTTCTTTCATCATACTGAGCTCTCGGGAACCTGTGCTGTTGAGCTGGACTTGACATTAGTTTGACTGGTGACTCTGCTTAAGGTTGTGGTTCAGTTGTCTTGCACTAGATGGGGCTTCCCAGGTGGCGCTAGTGGTAAAGAACCAGCCTGCCAAAGGAGACATGAGAGACATGGGTTCAATCTCTGGGTTGGGAAGATCGCCTGGAATAGGAAATGTCAATCCACTCCAGTATTCTTGCCTGGAGAATCCCAAGGACAGAGAAGCTGGCAAGGCTACAATCCATAGGGTTGCAAAGAATCAGACATGACTGAAGTGACTTAGCATGCAGATTACAGTTAGTTTCATTCTAGGCTCTATACTGAAGGGAATGTGGCTACCATGAACATAATCTTATCACAACACAGAACTAGACTGTAGATTATTTAAAAATTCTAATTTGAAAAATGCATTAATATTGCATCAGTCAAAGCAAGTCAAATATCCAAACCCAATATCAGTGACCAAGGACATACACTGTACTCCTGGAGGGAGAAGGTGAATAATTATTTACTGAGCAATACTCCAAATTGTGACAGGACAATAATAAGTTAAAGGGTGGTTAAATTTCAAGGGCTCTAAGACCATCATTTTTTCAGATGGAATAGATGTTCTGGGTTACAAGAGCCCTTCTCTCTTAGAAGAGTCTGTGAAGCTAGCTTGAGTCACATTAATTTGGAAAAGAGAGTTGCAAATAGAAGCAACACAAGGCCCACTGGTATATAATAAATGAGTGTGCTCAAGAATAGTAAGACTTGGGTTTCTTGATTCTGGTAAATCTCAGAGGCATGAAAATAACTCTGTATTTGGAGGATGCAACAGTCTCATTTTATGGGCCTTAAATTTTAACCAAGTGCTTCCATTAGCCTAATGTATATGTTCTACAAAGCATGAGAATGATGGTTGAATGAGAGAGTGAGAGATACAGGAAATAAGAGGGGATAATCCATTAACAAAAGACAGTTCAAATGAGAAATGAGAATGGGTTAAGATGACATTGGCTGGACTTCTGAGAACTTACACAAATTAAGAGTTTTTGGTGGATCTGAGAAAATTCAATATACATATATATTTATGTAATAGGCATATGTTTGTACATTGCCCTTGTTAAGAATAACTTTCATTCACTAAATACACATATGAAGAATAGAAACAGAATTCAAAAAGAAGAGGAAAATGGTATTTGTAACATATGTTATCCCTCCACTCAAAAAAACCCAAAGAACTGATTCTAGAATATATAGGAACACCAACATTATGGGGGAAAAATAGTTATAAAATTAAGAGAAAGATAAGCAAGTTACTTAACAGCCAACCCATGCATACAGATGCACATGAACATACACACAATCACAAACACACACATTTAAGAAAATTAATAGCAATATGAAAAGATATTCAACTCATAATAATTAGCAAAATGTAAAAAAAAGAACTAATATTTTACAGATTGAATTGAGAAAAATGTAATAGTCTGCCAACATTAGTACTGGAAAAGATGCTAATTAATAGGAATTTCCTTACATTATTGTGGAAAACTTTGCAACCATTTTGGAAAAATTATGTGGTATTACCTAGAAAATTTGAAGACTAATATACTGAAACTCCAGTACTTTGGCTACCTCATGCGAAGAATTGACTCATTGGAAAAGACCCTGATGCTGGGAAGGATTGGGGGCAGGAAGAGAAGGGGACAACAGAGGATGAGATGGCTGGATGGCATCACTGACTCTATGGATGTGAGTTTGAGTGAACTCCAGGAGTTTGTGATGGACAGGGAGGCCGAGCGTGCTGCAGTTCATTGGGTTACAAAGAGTCGGACACGACTGAGCGACTGAACTGAACTGAACTGAATATACCATATGAACCAGAAATTCTACTCCTAGGCATTTGCCATAGACTATCAGTATCCAATATAATAGCCAGAGGCTTACCTATGGTGATTTAAATAAAACCAAACTAAAAATTCAATTCCTCAGTTACATGAACTATATTTCAGATGTTATTTAGCTATACATGACTAGTGGCTACCATTTTGGACTGCACAATAATGACATTTTCATCAAATCAACCTCAAAGGAGATTTGCAAAAATAACCTTTGCAGTATTATTTTTGATAGCCATAAACTAGAAATAACTCAAAAGTCCAACAGTTTTAGAATGGAACAAAATTGTTTTAGTTTATGCATACAACTCTGTCTTGCAAAGAAAATGAAAGAATTAGAGATATATCCAACATGCTGGATAAATGTTAAATGAATACGCTTGATATGATAACATTTATGTAAAAGTCAACCAAAAAAAAGGGGCTTTCCAGGTGGTGCTAGCAGTAAAGAATCTGCCTGCCAGTTGCACAATAATGACATTTTCATCAAATCAACCTCAAAGGAGATTTGCAAAAATAACCTTTGCAGTATTATTTTTAATAGCCATAAACTAGAAATAACTCAAAAGTCCAACAGTTTTAGAATGGAACAAAATTGTTTTAGTTTATGCATACAACTCTGTCTTGCAAAGAAAATGAAAGAATTAGAGATATATCCAACATGCTGGATAAATGTTAAATGAATACGCTTGATATGATAACATTTATGTAAAAGTCAACCAAAGAAAGGGGCTTTTCAGGTGGTGCTAGCAGTAAAGAATCTGCCTGCCAGTGTAGGAGACCTAAGAGACGCTGCTTCGATCCTTGGGTTGGGAAGATCCCCTGGAGGAGGCCATGGCAACCTCCTCAGATATTCTTGCCTGGAGAATCCCATGGACAGAAGAGTCTAGAAGGCAATAGTCCATCGGGTCACAGAGTCAGGCACAACTGAAGCATACATGCATACACAGTCCAAAAAGATCCAAAAAAAAAAAAAATCTAAATGGGTATTCTATTCATTGATGTGGCATACATATAAAATCATAAAAGAAAACTCGAGGAAATGACACACCTAAATATGTACACACATACACAAAATGTACTGAGAAGTGGGAAAGAGAATGAATAAATGAGTGAATGATTATGAGAGAGACTAATGTTATCCTAACTTTTCCAGGCTCAGACAACAATAAAGAATAAGAATGGAGGGAGAAATTAGAAACTTTCATCACATATATTATATTTAAGGAAAGCTTAGAATATCCAAGTGAAAATATCCACTAGGAAGTTGTACATTTTAGGCTGAAATCACAGAGATTGGTTTGGGCTGAAATGAGAGATTTAAGAATCAACCATATGGAGATAATCGACAAAAGCTGGGACATTAGGTGAAAGTCTTAGGAAGCTGGCTACAGGGAGAACAAAACACACAAGCAAAGAAAAGGCAAAGGAAGGAAGAAAAGACAATCCTCTCTAATGGACTTGTAGCAGCCTGCCCAAAGAAATTAACCCAGCATGGATACAGTGTACCAGTGCCACAGTTTTCCAATGCTGCAATGAAATAAATTAATCAGAGTCCCCTCTGATTCTGAAAAGAAATCCTAGTGTTAAGTCTCTTCATGTTCAGCTCTTACCTGTTTTAGAGATGAGGGACATAATTCCTAATCTTCTAAATGTCAGCTGAAACGTCAGTTATCTGAGTAAGCTGTTGTTCACTGTCCCTTGCCTTAGGCAGGCACATGGATAAACTGTTTCATTATCTACTTTCTCTTTGTAGTAATGATCACAGATTGGAATTATAAATCTACAGTATACATATGGATGCTTTATTATAATTAGAAACTTATCCATTAAATTCTACAAAAGCAAGAAATATTTTAATTCACCATTCTATTTCTAGTTCCTGTGAAGAAGAGACGAAATATGTATTGCTGAGCAACTGACTGACTGAATAAATGAGTGAATGAATTAGAACCTTTTCTATTTTCACTTGTGGTGTGTGTCTGTGAATGATTGTGTCATCATGTGTTGACTATTTCACACAATGTATAGTGATTAAGGGCAAGGATGATCTTTATTTCTGTGTTTCTTCTAGTCATTGCCCATAATCATATACCTATGTACATAAAAATCCTCCTTCTATAGGACACGTTACACAGACATAAATTTACAAATATCAAAAAAGAAACCAAGTCTAGGTAAAAGTGTAAATAAACTAGGCCAGCAGTAGTTATCTCCTCTCTCTTTGCCCCATCGCTACATTTCAAGAGTGAAATAGTCTCCAGTTTCCCTGAATTCCATTCCATCCATTTGCTTTTCATAAAATAGTTGATGGTATCTTCAAGTGAATTAATTTCAAAGTGCTATCAATCCTATTGGCCTTTTATTAATATTTCACAACTTTAATCATGGAGTGTATGGTATGGAAATAATCAAGCATGTATGGTAAGCAGGCTTTGAATTCATACAAAGTCTTTCTCTAGGAAGAAAAAAGTAGCAGAGGTACATTCAATTCATTTTTTATTGTGTTTCAGTGGACTCTGAAAAGAAAGAACATTGGTTTTGGAATTTTAGAAATGTTCTTCACTTTGTCTTCCTTTTGTATTTCCAGGGTAATTGTTAATTGGTGTGCTAAGCCACAATCATTAAAGTATTTACACAATTAAATGTGAGGATTAGGCATTTACCAATTCCCAGATTTAGATATTAATCCAAGATGTACATAAATTGAAATTAGCATATACATGTTTTCAACTCTACCAGATGTTCTGAGAAATCTTTGGAAACTTAGGGATTACTACCAGCATATTGATTTGGTGGAACTCACTTGCCTAGATAGGTCCAAATAAATGTTTTTTCAGTATTATTTGACACAAAGAAATATTAAAAATTCATATAAACTTACACTGCATGTCTTTTAAGACATTTTGAGTTCAGTTTTTCTCAGCTCAGATAACTTTAAGGAGTACATTTCTAATTTTAATTTTGGAAAAATAATACAATATTCACAATCATTCTTTTCTTTGAGATTATATAAATTCAGCTTCAAAAAAAAAAAAAAAAAACCTTTCAGAACTCTATTCCCCAGTTGATTGAAAGGCATTTAAACTTTTGGAAAAAATATGAATAGCATTAAATATGTGCAGACTTTTGCAGGAATAGTCTGAGCTTCTACAAATTCTAGTACACCTAGAACTTTCAGGTTCCACAAAAAGTATATTGTTATTTCAGGTATTACCTTTTTTGTTTTTTTACTTTGACCATGAAGAATTTAAAAGAAACCCAAATTAAGTAAATTTATATTTTGTTTAGTTATATGTTAAAGTATTTTAAATGGTTTATGGAACTTAATTTATCTATACTAGTCATGTTTTCTGATTTTGCATAATAGTCTAGTAGATTTCAGTATTTCTAACATATTTGAGAGTTTCATTTTACATAGATTACTTAAATTCAAATTATAAAGATAATTCTTTTAATTTTTATATTAAATAGAAGGAAAGTGTGGAAAAATTTAATGCTTTTATAAAACAAAATGAAGCTTTAGTTTTTCATAATTTCAAGTATCATTGAGCTTAAATGGCAAATCTTTTTATAGATCCTAAGACGTCTGTACCTTTTAGATAAGCTTACTTCTGTAAGGAGAAGCACATTTTTTTTTAAGGTTCTTAGGATACAAGCAATTTGTTTTACAGAATTATTTTTACCAAAACAAACTTTCCATCTTAGAGATAGAAAGAAGATTCATATATATCTGATTCTGTGATTTCCTTCCTAAAAAAGAAATGAACTTACAGTTTTATTTTGCTTTCATAGTGGCAAAACTTGACACTATCAAATTATGACAAAAAGGCCAGTTAAGGGGAAAAAATTGTCTTGTGATAAATTATGAGTAGTTAGTATATTTAAAATCTAAAGAGAAACTGTAAATTAACCTGAAATACACACAACTTAGCAGTAATAAACTGAGAGGACAGAATTATAAACAATTCACAGAAGAGCAAATTTGGATGATGATTAGATGTTCAACTTTCCTAGAAGATAGAAAATCAAATTGAGGTAAGAGTAATATACCCCTTCCTCAAAGGATTGTTTTAGATTCACAAAGAATTATTTAGATTTTTCAGTTTGATTTGAGTTCTATTTTATGCAGTCATTAAATCATTCACAGTAAATATGATTTTGTTTTCTTTATGATGAAATATCATATTGTTTGCCAATTATGTGTTAGTGCAAGTGCTTCATAGTGCCATAATATTAAATGTTTTGTATATTTATATTCAATTACATTGAAGAAACAGCTTTCATTTTCAGGTTGTTAAAAAAAAAATGTAAGAAAATAAATGAGCAATAGAGCATGACTTTTGGAAAAATTGTTCAAGAAATATCATTTTAGTGTCAATTACATTACATTGGCCAGAACTGAGACTCATGATCACCATAAGCTTCAAGTAAATCTAAGATCAGCATTTTCAACTGGGGCACAAAGCTGCCTCTCAAAACATTAGCATACTATTTTTAAGACTAAAAGGTTGCTGGATATTTCATGGTTAACAGATTCTATCACAATATAGAGGAGAAGGAATTATAGTCACTGTAACATTGGGAAGGAAGGATGCATTAACATTGATAATTTGTTCAGTTAACAATAGCACTTTTAAAAATGTAATTCTGAAGAAATCAACATATAGTTAGTTTTTAAGTATAAATTCAACATGCATAAATATTGCAGATTTGAAAAATCACATAATATTATGTTTAGAAAATTGTAGGTCTTTCTTATTATTATAACCATGGTAGTATTTAAACTAAGAGTTATTGTCTAGAACAATACTGTCATTCTTAATAATAATCAGACAGAGGTTGATCAGCCTATATTGACATAATACCATCTAGAGAAAATGATGCAAAGGAAAATAGGAAGAAAATGATATTTTTCTACAACTATATTTCTATTTTTAGATAGAAATATAGAAATATATTTTAAATAGAAATATAACTATATTTCTATTTTTCTACAACTATAGGCTAGACAATAACTAATTGATTCTATTAGAATTGTTAAAAAGCTCACAAAAAACAAAACAAAACAAAAATCAGACATAAAAAGGTTCAAATACCCTTTGTATTTTGTAATACAAGCACATTTGGGATAGTCTTGGTAAAGTCTTTGACAGAATTCTGAAGTAGCTGACTTTGTTCTGGGGGCACACTCATCTTCCACTGTATTACTCGATTTTACCCACAGGCATTATGATAGAAAGTAGAAATGAAAACTGGGCCTCACTTAAATGGAGATTTATCAAAACTCCTAATTTCTCCATCTTCTCATTGCCAAACCCAGAAGTAAAAGCACATTGTATGACATTAACTATTGGAAAGCTTAAAAAGTGGCATCACATTCTTAATGTATAAAAAGAGAGATGGCCTTTTATACCATTCCAGATTATATATTCTTTACATTTCAGTGGTACTGAACTACATATGCAACAAGCTGTAACATATTGCAGACCGTGTCTTTCTTCAAAGCTCAGAGAAATAATGAAGATCTTTTTGTCCCTACATTCCCACTTGCAAAATAATAAGTAAGGCAAGCTTTTGTTATTCTGTTATAATCTATGACTGCAGTATAGCTGGAATTGCATTTACTATTTTTTTTTTCTCCTTACTTTTTTACAAAGGCCAATAGTGAGCAGATTTTATTTGAGCTGTAGGACCTTAAGTAATAAATGTCTTTGGATGCCCCTTTTGACATTTATGGCATGCCAAGTCAAACTAGAGTTTTATTAAAGGCTTCATGCTCACTGCTTTTATTTTATTCATTTGCTTCATTTTTATAATTTCAAAAGGCATCTATTCAGTAGAGTTTATTGATCCATATCTAACCTGTTCAGTTTCATTTTTTAATTTTTCACTTTATGTGTTTTTGTGATTGAGGCTCAGGTGACAAATCACAAGAAGGTGTGAAATAACAAGAAGGTGTGCCACCCCTACTAGGATTTTCAATTTCATGTAATTTTGATGAGCTAGAATTACTTTCTGTTATTCTGAAAATACCTAGCCTTTTAGCTTCCTGGGGATTTTGCCAAGGAACGATAGTCACTGTAGTTTTCTGCTCTTGCAACCAGGAGAGAATGACTCTGACACTACAGGAATATGCAATTATTGTTTGTGCTTTTGACTAAGATCCTGTAAATCAGCTCTCTCTGTCTCTCTCTATATCTCTGTCTTTTAGTCCATGAATTATGGTTCCACATCTGGAATTGCATGTTAAAGATTTATAATTGGATGCCCTTACAAACCTGGCACAATTGTCCCCAAAACAATCTAAATTGAAATTGATTTTAAAACATTTTTAAAGACACTCCTAATCCTGTGTCTTTCTTTTTCTGTCCATAGAAACAATGCCTATGGGTCAAAATCTCAGTGCCAATCCTGACATTTTCCTTTATAGAGACCTTAAAATCATCTCTGACCTCATCTTTCACCATCCTCACATTCCCATCTACTAAAAGTCTGCAACTTGTAACATAAGTTGTTGTTTAGTCCCTAAGTTGTACCCAACTCTTTGCAACTTGTGATCTGTAACCTGGGCTCCTCTACAGTCCATAGCATTGCAAAGAGTTAGACACAGCTGAAGTGACTTAGCATGCAAACACACGGACACTAAAGCTGTGCTCTGTTGTGGGACATCCAGTGAAAAGCGAGTGGGTAGGATTATTGCCTTCATGGATCTTACACATAATGGGCAAAGAGATAATAAATAATTTCCCTGAATTATGTAACTAAAAATAATAATAAGTGCTATAAACTCGTGGTAGAGGATGCAAAAGACACAAGATGTTTAGATTAGTTCTCACTGTGGAAGAAATAGCTAAATTAAGACCTGCTTGATTAGATGGCAGTAGGTAACTGGGAATAACAGCAGATAAAGGCTTCCAGGCCAGAAAATTCTTGGCATATTTGTTGACTGACATGTACTGTGCCTAGGATGAAGGAAATGCAAGTAGCCTTCCATAGCCTAAAGTTTTATTCTTTTATTTTACATTGGAGTTTTGAACTTTTCTCTGATGAGTACAAATCCCCTTGGATGACGATTTCTTTCCAAAATTACATTTTGTCCACCACTACAAGAAAAACTTTAAAATTAATATAACTAATCTAAAATCAATATTGCTTTAAAATATATAGGTAAAATGTATGATTTTAAATCATATTAAATAATTCAATGTGAATGTACAAAGATTTCAGTAAATTTATACCTGGGTCTTGACACATCCTTTTAGAATGACTAAATATATATTAAATTAGTGTACTTTGCAGCTGCTGAAGATATTTTATAAAAATAGCTTTGAAAAAGATACTTAAGAGAACTGAGATTCCAAAATAACTATTTTTATGTATTTAACTTTGCAAAACAATTGATGGTTCAGTGTTAAATATATCAGGTTATTTGAACTTGTTTTATCAATATAGCTTGTACAAATGATCCACTAAAAACAACTATTGAAAAAATATCAAATACATTGCACATTTATGCTGGAGTCATGATGATTAATTATTATGACTAATAGTTTTGGAAACCAAATTGTTCAAGTGCTCATCAGGTTCTCTGCATTGTAAAATTCAGGTTGAGGCAAATGAAATTTCCACTCTTTCCCCTTGTGCTCCACATTTTTCTAAAAATGATTCCTGTGATAATGACTCTCAAACTTGTATAAATTTGAGGCAATTATAGCTATTATTTATCCCTTTTGACATCACTAAATATATTGAATTTCAGAATCATTTAAATGTGTTTTCTAAAATTCTGTAAACTATTTTTAGTTATAAGCATTTCATCTATAATTTCATACTTTCAAACTAATCTATTTTCATATAAATATCAAATTTTTCAGATGTCTATCTTTACTTTTAATTATTCTTAATTCTTTAACTATTTTACTGCATTTTACAAACACTTTATACTACATAAACAAAAATAAATAGATAACTTCAGCTACAAAAGTTTTATTTCTGAACACTATGCTCTAAATAAAATTTAGGAGCATGTGCATTTCCATCAGATGATAGAAACAATTCAATGTGAAGAGCAACAAAGTCATATATTAATAGAATAGCTTTCAGATATACATGTGTGTATATGTACTTGTTTTTCCTAGTAGACAAATATATGTAATTACATAAATGCAATTAGTTTGCTATTTTTTAATTCAATAATTAAAAGCTGTTTATCTTAATTCATAAGCTCAATTTTAAAAGTAAAATTGAAAAATCTGTCCTTCAGTAATATCTTTCATTGTATTTTCAGAAAATGGATTTATTTTGTTCCTTCTTCCTTTTTTTTAAGGATCTTATTAGAGATTTTCAGAAGCAACTTTGCCTTTGTTTTTATTTTGTTTTTTTTTGGCTGTGCCATGTGGTGCAGTTTATAGAAACTCAATCCCCAACCAGGGATTGAACCCAGGCCTCCACAGCAAAAACCCAAACGTTAACCACCAAACCGTCAGAGAACTTCCCATGTTTTCTTTTAATCTTTTCTTTTCCTTTTTTTTTTTTTTTTTTTTTAAAGAAGAAAGTGAGGAAGAAGCTATGTCTTTCTTCTCTTTGGTCATGTCATACTGAGGAGGATACAATGCCCATGGATCTATAAAGTGCTGAACCATCAGTTTCTTGTTTGTTTTTTGTTTTTGTCGTTTGTGCAGGATCAATTACATAAGCAAGTATAACATAAGCTCCCATGGAATTAACCAGGTTCTTCAAAAATCACATGACTTGCTTTACAGAGTAGTGGATTAAGTTTGAAGCTGAGCTGGTCTTCATCCTGGATTTGTCATTTTTGCTCAGTGTATAATCCAAGTCAGATCACACGGTACACTGGCTTGAACATTCACAGCTATAGAAAAAAGCTGCTCTTAGGTAGGCTGTGTACTATATGAGCATTTTGAGCTGGTGGTGAAATCACCCCATCATTTTTGCAACATATCTAGCAGTTAAGTAATACTTCTGATAGAAATTTATAAAAACTGTTTCTAAAATCAAATCAACCCAAGTAATACAGAGAAACTTGCTTACTAAATATTATGACTTCAGTCTAAAAAGTGATTTTCCTTTGAAAGATAATAACTATTAAAAAGATTCATAGGCTTTCAGTTATTATTTTGATATTTGGATGAAAACAAATTTTGGTTGTAGTTTTTGTCGAGTATTACATTAATGGAAAAAGAATATTTTCTTACTGTTTAAAAAAAAAGGCAAATTAGAAACACTTACACCTTTTCCCCATGATCTCACAAGTGGTAAATTATAAAAGGAGGAAATGAAATCCAATACTTTATGAATGAAGAGCCAATGATAATTGTCCTTCCCAAATAAATTTCTAGTTTGAGTTGGTTCAGATTGGACAGATTTTTGCTTCTTTCTCACTTAAATATGTTATTCATTCTTGTGGTATCCTTTATATAGCATATATATATGCTGCTGCTACTGCTGCTAAGTCACTTCAGTCGTGTCCGACTCTGTGCGACCCCATAGACGGAACCCCACCAGGCTCCCCCGTCCCTGGGATTCTCCAGGCAAGAACACTGGAGTAGGTTGCCATTTCCTTCTCCAGTACATGAAAGTGAAAAGTGAAAGTGAAGTCGCTCAGTTGTATCCAACTCTTAGCGACCCCATGGACTGCAGCCTACCAGGCTTCTCTGTCCACGGAATTTTCCAGGCAAGAGTACTGGAGTGGGGTGCCATCGCCTTCTCCGGCATATATATATATATGTATATATATATACACAGATAGAGCATAAGTCTTCTAGGATCTAACACATAATTCCCACTTCACTAATAACTTCCTTTTTACCTCCATGAATATGCATTTAAATACCAAAGCTAAAATTTTCAGAGTTTCTTCTCTTTTATATACCATCCCTGTTGATTCTCATTCTCACCACAGGGACTGCAGGTTGAAAAAATGATCTTTTATTATCGATTTGAAAGTAAACAGTACTATCAATCAGACTTGTTATCATAAACTAGAAACAAAACCATAATTAAGAAATATTAATTACTACTCTCCCCTATATTCCTATTTTATTGGCTTCTCACCATTGACTGCAGAATAAAATCTCACCTCCTCATGTAACATATAAAGCCATTTATTATCTGGTCTCCT
>SJXQ01003059.1:0-15260 GCA_006408695.1 Aepyceros melampus | reverse complement strand
AATAGATGGGGAAACAGTGGAAACAGTGTCAGCCTTTATTTTTCTGGGCTCCAAAATCACTGCAGATGGTGATTGCAGCTATGAAATTAAAAGATGCTTCCTCCTTGGAAGGAAAGTTATGTACAACTTAGATGTGAGAGTTGGACTATGAAGAAAGCTGAGTGCCGAAGAATTGATGCTTTTGAACTGTGGTGGTGAAGACTCTTGAGAGTCCCTTGGACTGCAAGGAGATTGAACCAGTCCATTCTAAAGAAGATTGATCCTGGGTTTTCTTTGGAATAAATGATGCTAAAGCTGAAACTCTAGTACTTTGGCCATCTCACACCAAGAGTTGATTCATTGGAAAAGACTCTGATGCCGGGAGGGATGGGGGCAGGAAGAGAAGGGGACGACAGAGGATGAGATGGCTGGATGACATCACCGATTCAAAGGCTGTGAGTCTGAGTGAACTCCAGAGTTGGTCATGGACAGGGAGGCCTCAGTGTGCTGCAGTTCATGGGGTTGCAAAGAGTTGGACATGACTGAGCGACTGAACTGATCTGAAATGAGGATATTTTGATAGCAGAATTTGTTCTAATGAGGTTCTGTTGATTTCCTTTAATGGATCACACTTTCAGTGTCAGTCAGGGAGTTGTTTATACTAGACATAAATCCAATAGGATTTTTACTGCATTGTGTTTTCTAAAATGTCTATAATTTTATAGTTAAGTCTGATTCATTTGCTCTAAATTCTGTGAGAGTTAGATGGCTGAGATTTTGATTGTTGTGCAGATTTTTTTGTGTGTTTTGGTTTTTTGTTCCCTATGTATGTTAAGCTCTTCTACCATATGAGAAAAGCTATCTTCTTGCCTGCATTAGATTACTTTTGCATCTTTGTCAGATATCAATTGGGTATATTTGTAGGGTACTGTTTCTAGGTTCTCTGTTTTGTGTCATTTTCTGTCCCTCTCAACATTACAGCTTTGCTTAGTTCATGTATCAATTTTGCAGTCAGGGACAGAGATTCCTCTCACTATATTTGTTTTATTCAAAACTATGTATTCCTTTGTCTTTACATGTAAAATTTTAGCATAGTTTTTGTCTGATACAGTGAAAATATTGCTGGGATTTGTCAAATATATCAAACCTGTGTATCAGTTTAGGGAGACTTAACATTTTTGCTATCTTCAGTCTTCTGTTCCATGAAAACCATATTGCTTTTCGTTTGAGTGCTGAGTTCCTTCTTCTGCTTCTGAACCCTGTAAGAATGTTTTATACTTAGGAATATAAATATATTTTCTGAAGCAGTTATAGATGTTCCCAGTATTTCTGATGTTCATAAATTGATCACTACTATATAGAAATAATCTGTTGTGTGTACTTACATCCTGTGATCTTAAATACAGTAGTCTTTAAATTTTTTCCTCTGAACACCTTGAGACTTTTTACATATAAAATTGTATGGTCTTCATGTTTTTTTCTTCTTTTTTCCTAAATGAATGTTTTATTCTTCCCTTATATCTAGAATTTCTTATCCAGCACTGTCTTAGACAGATAGTAAAGAGAAAAAACATTCATGTTTCACTAATAATAATGCTAACTGTGTCTTTTTTGTAGATGTCTTTCACCAGAGTTGAGAAATTTCTACTCCATTTCTACTTGCTGGTGTTTCTGTCATAAATAGATGTTAAAATTTTCAAATTTTTTTCTACATTAATATGATTGTTTTTCTTTCTTATTGCTAATGCAGTGGGTTACAGTAATTATTTTTCCTGTATTAAATTAGCAGCCCATCCCTCCCTTGCTGATGGTCATATCCTATTACTCTCTTGTTGCTGAATTCCAGTTTCTAGTATTATGTTGAGAAAGTACAAATCTGTATTCATGAGGGGTTGGTCTGTAGTGTGGTGTGTGTGTACATCAAGGTATTCTTTTGTAAAATAAATGGGAAATTGTGTTCTCTTTACTGGAAGAAATTATGTACAGTAAGTGATAAAAGTGCTAGGCAGAAATCTTCCATGAAACGATTTTGGTCTATTGGTTTCTGGAAATTTGTAAATTATGATTTAATTTTTCAAGTTCTTATACAATTATTTTATGTCATTTGAGTTGTAGTAATTTGTGTTTTTTCAGTTGTGTCATATAAATTGTCAAGTTTATGTTTGTTGAGTTGTTTCTGTTATTCCCTGTTATCCTTTCTGCAGCCTGGATAGTGATATATTTGTTTCATTTTTTATTTTAGTAATCTGTATATTTTTCTTTTTGCCTTTTTCAAATACTGGAAGTGTGTTACATTCTTTGAGACTGCTAAGTTTTTATTTCATTGTCTTCTCTGTTGTTTTTCTGATATGCTATACACAGAGTAAACAAGAACCACCCATTCTCACTCATGCCAGAGCTGGAAATGACCCTGCTAATTTCATCTGTATGATTTTTACTGCTCTATGTACCTAATTCAAGTGGAATCATATAATACTTGACTTCTAGTATCTGGTGTATTTCGTGGACTGTCAGGTCCTCAAGATTCATGCATATTGTAATATATATCAGTTTTTTTACTTTTTAAGTGAATAATATTTCATAGTATGGATATGCCACATTTGATTATGCATTCTTCCATAGATGGACACTTGGATTGTTTCCACATTTAGCAGTTGTGAATTAAAATGGTGCTGTGACTGTGGGTTTAGAAATGCCAGTGTGAGACCTTGCTTTCGGTTCTTTGCATACGTACACAGAAGTGGAAGTGCTGGATCATGTGATAGTTCTATTTTTAATTTTTTGAGAAACTAGTGTACTGTTTTCTGTAGCAGCTGTACCATTTTATATTTACATCAACAACACACAAATGTTCCACATCCTTATTGATAGTTATTATTTTGTATTTCTGAAAACAGCCATGCTTATGCATATGAAGTAGTTTCCCATTGTCATTTTGATTTGCATTTCTCTAATCAGTGGTGTTGAGCATCTTTCGTGTGCTTGTGGCACATTTATATCTTCTTTGGAGAAATACACCTTAAGGTCTTCGCCCATTTTTGAACTAGGGTGTTTTGTTGCTGAGTTTTAGAATCTCTTAATATATTTGTATTAGGTATCTTTTTCCATCTTTTTTATTATATAATTTAAAAGTCTGCAGTGGTAGAAGTAAAGTATAAACAGCGATTTTGCTTCTTCTGCTATTTAGTCTTCTTTTTGAATACTGTTTCCTCAAATGGGAAGTAAATTGTGCTCTTGGTGTGTATATGTGGGTGTAGTGAATTGACTGTAATTTATTAGAGTCATGTATAAAGCTGTTATGACCTAGTAATACATGTCTAAACTGACCTAATTATACTGATATTATTACTACTGATATTATTATATATCTATAAAATATCTATAAAACTGATATTGATGTGATTTTTATTTTCCTAGGCAAGTTGGACAAATGCAAGTAAAAAGCAACGTGAAAAGCTGCTAGAGCTGATACGACGTCTTGCAGAAGATGATAAAGATGGTGTGATGGCACACAAAGTGTTGAACCTGCTTTGGAATCTAGCTCATAGTGATGATGTGCCTGTAGACATCATGGACCTAGCTCTCAGTGCCCACATAAAAATACTAGATTATAGTTGTTCCCAGGTATGTGAGTGCTTCTTTGCTTTTTTTTTCTGACTTTTCCCCACAAATAGAATATCTTTCTTACAGAATAATTCCATTATTTAATCATTCCAAGAGTAATATTTAAGGATTGTCTTAACTTACATTGTCATATAAGTCTAATTTCTTCCTCTAACATTTTTCCCAACAAATTCTTATATCATTCACTGAACATTTTTAGCACATTGTGAGAGGGTTTATACAGATGAAACTCATTATAATAATATTATTAATTCATTATAATAATATTGATGATGGTCAAATGAAATTGTGATTCACTAAAACCAATTATTACTTCGAAAGTAAAGATAATTAAGATTTTTTTGCTCAAGACAGGTTTTGCTTGTTTTTACAAGTTTGCTCAAAAAAAACACAGGTTTTTCTTGTTAGCAAGTCATAACAGCTTCCCTGCATTTATCTTATGAAAGTAAATTTAGTAAAGTCATAGAAGAACTAACCAGTAAATTTACCAGATTTTTAGAAACAAACTTAACATACTACATTGTTCAACATTTAAAATTTTCCTTTCTGTGAAAACATGTGCCTGTTTTTCTCTTCCATTCTGTTTGTGTGTTGATTTCTTTTTATTCTTATGAAAAAGTGGTGTTTGTTGACCTATTTAGAAAAAAAATACACCAACATTACACACACATATAGTAATACGTGGGATTGTATGTTTTGCCTTTTATATAATTAAGAACTTTATAAAACAGTTAAAATTCAATGCTCACATGTAAGTGTGTGTTTTAAAAGTCAAATTTTATGTTAATGTACATGGGCTTAGAATTTATACCATATTGCAGATATATCTGGATCCAGAGAATACCGACTCCATAGTAGTTCTTTATAGTTTAGAATTCATGAAGTAATAAGTTCAAATGAAAAACATACTGAAAGTGTTTTATTTCATTATATTATTATAATTACACCTTCATTTTTGAGGCTTAGCTTAAAAGTTTTTCTACTTTGTATTCTCAAAGTAATTTGGAGGTAGATTTATATTGAACATTGGTCCTTAAACCATGATTTTGTGTGTGTATAAGGATCGAGACACACAAAAGATGCAGTGGATAGATCGTTTTATTGAAGAACTTCGCACAAATGACAAATGGGTAATTCCTGCACTGAAACAAATAAGAGAAATTTGTAGTTTGTTTGGGGAAGCACCTCAGAATTTAAGGTAAGGCTTTTACTTCAGAAAATTATTTTATTTTTATTTATCTTATGTTGAAAACAGTGTATCAGTAATAGCAGATTTTAACAAAAATGAGAGTGGGAAAACAGTAAGCTTAATAAAGTTAAGATTTCTTGATTGTATTTTCCTTTATATTTATTGACAATTAATTTATCCAGTTTTTTGGTTTTTTTAATCCAGTTTTATGTAGCAATTAAGTATGAATTAAGATATTGCCTGTACACTTAGTTTCACAGTTATCCTAATTCCAGCAGATATTCCAGATTTTTTATAAGCTGGGCTTTCTTTATCTCCTTCTTATTTAATCTTAACTTTTTCTGTCAATTTCCCCTTCCTTGGCTTTATACACATTCTTAGTTCCATATGATTGTGTTTCATGCAGTCTTTAGTATATTCTTAACTGGTCTACTCTAATATATTCTCAGTATTTTTAAAAAATCATTTTTAAATTTCATACTAGTGAATAGTATTTTTTAAATTAGGGTGGCAGAGTTTTACATTTTCTTGAATTTTTAAGAGTTAATTCTCAAAGATAAAACTAAATGTGACATAAATTATAGAAGATGATCAGTCTTCACTTTTTTTTTCGATCAGTCTTTATTAAAAGATATTTTTTACTCTATTTTGGCTAGATTTTCTTAAATAGCTAATTTTTTGTATTTGTACTTGATGCTAAATTATTATATGATGCTAAGTTATCATACGTGAATCTTGATGTAAGTTACTTGATGCAAAGTTATTATCATAATTTGTCCTTTTATATTCTTGCAATATATGTTGAGTTAATAACAGGAGAGAAGAAGTAGCATGCAGAAAGCTCATAGCAGTGGCAAGAATACTCACAGTACATTCAGGACTCCTGATAGTGAACTCCAGTGTTGACTGAGTTGTGTGATTACTCCAGCTTTGTGATCTAAGAATGCTTTTCCAACATTTAAAAATATTTTTCCTGTATATAAGACAGTTTTGTGATTGCCAACATCCTTTATAACTTAAGACTTGTTGTGATTATGTATGTAAACAGAATTTCTGTTTAAAAGACTTATTTGATGCTGCTTTTAAATTTTTCAAGTTGTATTTTTAATCTTTTTTGTCCCCCTAGTGGTGAAATAATTACATGAAATTAGGAAATTCTATGGAGATAAATAACTGCAGGAAATACTGAAATAATGTAAAGTACTTATTTGTGAGGCTGTATCTTTATTATGTTTGATCTCACATTCATGCATACCTTTTGTCTTTTATCAGACATATCCTTTTTTATATTGCTTATACATGCAGTACTGTACTCTGCTGACTTATCATTTGATCAGTAGTGTATGATGATGTGACAGTTGATTTATTTTGTTGAAAATGCAAAACCAGAAGGGAACTAAGTATCCTTCTGGTGGTATCCATAGGCAAATCTGGCTACAAATTCAGTGTACTAGAGTGACCCTCTGTGGATAATACCCTTGATAATGTAAATTTGCACCTAACTGCATAGTAGTTGTGTGACATCAGTATCATGTAAGATTAGTATCTTGGGTGAAATTGGAGAATACTGATAGATAGCTTTCAAGTAAAAGCATTAGAATAAATATTTATGTTTTGAGGCTGTAGTTACTCTCAGATTCCTTAATGTTTTGTACTTATAAAGGAGACTGTTGACCAAGTTTATAACAAATATAAAATATTTTAACCTTTTAAAAGTAATAGAAATTAATATCTATAAACTTAGGTATAGCAGTGTTTGTTTGCCTGATTATACTGTTAAGTTCTTCTCGTTTCAGTCAATCTCAGCGAAGTCCTCATGTATTTTATCGTCATGATTTAATCAGTCAGCTTCAGCACAATCATGCCTTAGTTACTTTGGTAGCAGAAAACCTTGCAACTTACATGGAAAGCACACAACTATATGCTAGAGGTATGTATTACGGACTGAAATTCGTTTTTGGGGTCAGCCTTGCCTTTCTCTATATTTTGTTTGTCCTCATGTTAATTTAATTAGACATGACAAATTTTTAAAAGGATGAAGAAATGGAAGTGAATAGGTTTACAAGCTTTACAGGGCTCTTTAACAGGTGCTTGTCTGTCTTCCTGCTCATTTTTGTTAAATGATTTCTGTCCTTTTGTACTTTGGAACTTTATCTTGTACTTATGAAGTTGTTGATTTTATAAGTTGTTACGTATAAGTTGTTGTGTTTATTACATTCTGGAGTGTACTCTTTTTAAACCTTTTCTTTCTTAACTGCTTTCACTTGTTATTGCGTTACAAGAAAAACTAATTTTCCTATTGCCCATTTTGTCCAAGCTGATTATTCATATGTTTTAGAGTTGTTTTTAGTTAAAATGATGTTTCAGTTCTTTAAAGATCTTGATTAAAATGCTACTAGATTAGTGATCTCTGTGTTTCATGGGTTCTCATAATAATAAATTATTTAAATTTTCTGTGGTTTTCACAGAACTTTTCCCTGTTTGGTCTATGTGAGGCTGCCTTTTTAATACTTTAGACACTAATTCCACTGTTAATTTGTTATTGCACAATTTATCAGAAACACTCTGCTGCAGCACAGAATAATCTGTTAACTTCTACGTCTATACTATAATACCAAATTTTTAGGATAAATAAAACCTCAGCTACCTTGTAGGTACAGTTTTTTATATTTGAGTATGAAGGAGAAAAACTTGCCCTTGTTCATTGTTGAAGATAGGATTAGCTTAGTGTTGAAGTGAAAGTTCTACTCAATTAACAAGATGTATTAGGATGTGTAAAATTCAGTGACACATTTAGTTTTTCACACAAAAGTGTGGATATTTGTAATAACTCATCATTGGAGTAGAATGATAAGACAGTGTATGTCTCTAACTTTAACATTTGTGGAGTGTAGTGTAGTTGAGTAATACAGTGTTTGTAGACAGTGTTTACTAATACATACTTATCCATATAAAGCTACATAAACCTGTTGGAGAAATTCAGTCACTCTTGAAATAACCTGAATGATCACACTGAATTATCTCATATTTTACTCATCTGTTCATTCTAGCCTTAGTGCTAGGAAAGCAATCAAAGAATCAGATAATAAAATGGTTCCACTTAATGTATTTATTAGATACCAAACTTAATTCTTAGCAGAATGTTAGGATGGGAAAGACACTGTAGGCATAAAACTATATTGTTCATTTTCTCTAGCAAAAGTACCCCAAATCAGCAACATACATGAGAAATTAGCATGTAGTTCTCTTCACCTTTTCTTGAGTTAGAGTCATCCTACATGCTGCTACTGGTGCTAAGTCACTTCAGTCGTGTCTGACTCTGTGCGACCCTATAGATGGCAGCCCACTAGGCTCCCCCGTCCCTGGGATTCTCCAGGCAAGAACTCGAAGTGGGTTGCCATTTCCTTCTCCAGTGCATGAAAGTGAAAAGTGAAAGTGAAGTCGCTCATTTGTGTCCGACTCTTAGCGACCCCGTGGACTGCAGCCTACCAGCCTCCTCCATCCATGGGAATTCCCAGGGAAGAGTACTGGAGTGGGGTGCCATTGCCTTATCTGACATGCTAGTTGAGACCTTTTCTAAAAGTCCAGCCAGCTATATATTTAATTGGAATTTTATTCTTTTTTTTTGTGAATTACTGTGTTACTTTAATGTCAGTGACATTAATTGAAGCCAGAATTGCTGGTACAGCAGATGTGCATTTCAGCCTCACTGGTATTATATATTCTATTTAGTCACATTATACTTGTGCTCTTGAGTTGACTCACTTTCGTGATCTCAAGAATGTCAGCGTTCCTCCTTAAATCATATATATGTTGCCCCTTTACAAGTTTTATCAACTGCCTAGATTTAAATCCTAACATCACTCCATAGCTGTATAACTTGTAAGTTAAGTGGTGAGGATTTATCAGATCTGTAAAATGAAGATAGCAATAGTTACAACTTAATGGCTATTCTAGAAGTAAGAGTTAATGTTTATTATTAGGTTGGTGCAAATGTAACTTCAGTTTCAGACCATGAATTTTAAGTCATTATAACTAGGCTCAAACACATCTTTATTAATCAGAATATTAGCCATTACAGTTAGCACATTTTGCCAACAAGAAATAAGTTTATTCCTATAGCTTAAAAATCTGCCTCAGAATTTGATACACACTTGAAAAGTATTTTCTACCTACTGCTGTTTGTGGAAGCATTTCCATTTAAAAAGCTGTCAAGGTGCTTGAAGATTGGTAGTTGGTTGGCAGGAGGTCAGGTGAATATTGCAGATGAAGCAAAACTTTGTTGCCTACTATCGGATGCTATGGAGAAGAATTTGGTGCTTTCCGTTGACCATTGTCAGCTGCAGCCTTTGCAGCTATAGGTTCATCTCATCAGTTTGTTGAGCATACTTCTCAGATATGATGGTTTGCCAAGATTCAGAAAGCTGAGCAGATCAGGCAATAGTAGATCACCAAATATTGACCATGACCTTTTTTGGGGGAGGGAGCAAGTTTGGCTTTGGAAAGTGCTTTGGAGATTCTTGATCCAACTACTGAGCTGTTTGTCATGTAAAATCCACTTTTCATCTCATATCACAATCCAGTTGAGATACGGTTCTTTACTGTTGCCTAAAAAAAAGATGACACTTCAAAACAGATTTTTTGAATTTTTGGTCAGCTCAGAGACACATGCTTATGGAACTTTTTCCCTTTCCAGTTTGCCTCAGATGCTGAATGACCATACGGTGGTTGATGTTGAGTTCTTTGGCACTTTGCTTTGTAGTTGTAAGAGGATCAGCTTCAGTGATGACTGTCAGTTTGTCATTGTTAACTTCCAGTAGCTAGCCACTGTGTTCCTCATCCTCAAGGCTCTAGGGCCCTTTGCAAAACTTCTTGAATCATCTCTCTACTGTATGTTTATTAGCAGCTCCTGGGCCAAATGTATTGTTGATACTACAAGTTTTCTCCACTGCTCTATGACCTATTTTGAACTCAAGTAAGAAGATCACTCATTTGCTTTTTTTGTCTGACATCATTTCCATAGTCTAAAATAAATATAAAATGAACAGCAAATAATGTCACTAGCAAAAAACCACAAGAAGTATGCATTTAAAGAATGTATAACATCCTTTAAACTTGTCAATGGATTCCAGTGTCAAATGACAAAGTTCAGCAATTCAGAACTTAATACTTTTGCACCAATCTACTAGAATTTTAGCTGGCACATAGCAAGCTTTTGAAACTTTGTTGTATTCATGAGTTTCTCTGAGTTAATTATGTATTTTTTGCTTCTAACCTTTTCCACCTTAATATACTATTTGTGTTTCTTACTAGCGCTGTTTAGCAGTTGATCTTTAACTCTAGGGACAAAATTATTTATTAAGTTCTATGATTATGATGTACAACTAAAAACATGACAAACCTTTGTGATAGCTTCTGTCTAAGAAGCTATTGCATGGATCTAAAGCATATGACAAGATATGCAACAGGATATTGTGAGATTCTTTGCAGTTCATGGATGTTTTCTGAGTTTCATTCCAAGAGGGGTTTGCATTTGCCATGACTACCACATCTACTAGGGATTTTTGGTTTTGGAAGAATAATTTCTGTTATGGAATGATCTTATGACTTTTACATGTGAAAGGTAAAAATGAGCTCTTTTTTAGGTGAAGTTATGCACCAGTACTCCACAAATCACAGTTGAAGAAAAATTTCTAATGTTCATTAGCAATATATAGTATCTCATGTACTTCATTAGGAGAAATATCCTTTGTGTTGATTTGAACTTAATGAGAATTTTATGGGTCATTTCTCCTGTTTCTGAACAAAGTTTATAGGATTTACACTTAATCATAAGACCATTGGAATTCAGTTATGCTCTTGTTTTCTAAGGATTGCCACTTTGCATTATCTCTTCTTTTTTCTCTTTGTTTTTATTATGATTGGCTATTTTCAAGATCACCTACCAAAAAAGCAGCCTCTTTATAAGTCATTTCATAACCATGCTTTGATAAAATGTATATTCTATGGTTTTTGATCATTAATGATTCTTACTCACTTCTCCCTGTGGGGCATTAGTTAGTTCAGTCGCTCAGTCGTGTCCGACTCTTTGCGATCCCATGAATCACAGCATGCCAGGCCTCCCTGTCCATCACCATTTCCCGGAGTTCACTCAGACTCACGTCTGTCGAGTCCATGATGCCATGCAGCCATCTCATCTGTCGTCCCCTTCTCCTCCTGCCCCCTATCCCTCCCAGCATCAGAGTCTTTTCCAGTGAGTCAACTGTTCGCATGAGGTGGCCAAAGTACTAGACTTTCAGCTTTAGCATCATTCCTTCCAGAGAAATCCCAGGGTTGATCTCCTTCAGAATGGACTGGTTGGATCTCATTGCAGTCCAGGAGACTCTCAAGAGTCTTCTCCAACACCACAGTTCAAAAGCATCAACTGTTCAGCCCTCAGCCTTCTTCACATCCAACTCTCACATCCATACATGACCACAGGAAAAATCATAGCCTTGTCTAGAAGGACCTTAGTCAGCAAAGTAATATCTCTGCTTTTTAATGTGCTATCTAAGTTGTTCATAACTTTCCTTCCAAGGAGTAAGCATCTTTTAATTTCATGGATGCAGTCACCATCTGCAGTGATTTTGGAGCCCAGAAAAATAAAGTCTGACGCTCTTTACACTGTTTCCCCATCTGTTTCCCATGAAGTGATGGGACTGGATGCCACGATCTTCGTTTTCTCAGTGTTGAGCCTTAAGCCACCTTTTTCACTCTCCTCTCTCACTTTCATCAAGAGGCTTTTTAGTTCCTCTGCCATAAGGCTGGTGTCCTCTGCATATCTGAGGTTATTGATATTTCTCCCAGCAATCTTGATTCCAACTTGTGTTTCTTCCAGTCCAGCGTTTCTCATGATGTACTCTGCATAGAAGTTAAATAAGCAGGTGACAATATACAGCCTTGACATACTCCTTTTCCTATTTGGAACCAGTCTGTTGTTCCATGTCCAGTTCTAACTGTTGCTTCCTGACCTGCATACAGATTTCTCAAGAGGCAGGTCAGGTGGTCTGGTATTCCCATCTCTTTCAGAATTTCCCACAGTTTCTTGTGATCCACACAATTAAAGGCTTTGGCATAGTCAATAAAACAGAAATAGATTAAGTACTATTAAATATTTGTATGTTCTTATAAAATTATTTCTTTGGAGAAATAACTGTTTCTAGAACTACCACAGGAAAAAATGGATAACTCTTCAACAGGATAAGTGTTTTTAGAGAATCATATTGCAGTGTCAAATGAGTCACTTCTCAAAATAATGATATTGTAGATGATAGCCTGAATTTTCAGTATATGAGTCTGTTGGTTCACAGTGATATAAATAAATGGTCAGCTTATAAATGTAGGTAAACATTGTCAATCATTAAATGAGTAAGTTAAAGTTTATTGAGGATTAGAATACTGACACAGTATCAAACTATTCTCCCATAAATTATCATTACAGTATAACTCTTCAACAGGATAAGTGTTTTTAGAGAATCATATTGCAGTGTCAAATGAGTCACTTCTCAAAATAATGATATTGTAGATGATAGCCTGAATTTTCAGTATATGAGTCTGTTGGTTCACAGTGATATAAATAAATGGTCAGCTTATAAATGTAGGTAAACATTGTCAATCATTAAATGAGTAAGTTAAAGTTTATTGAGGATTAGAATACTGACACAGTATCAAACTATTCTCCCATAAATTATTCATTACAGAGAGAAAAGTTGTAAGTGTTTACTGGAGCAACTTGGTAGAAACACCTTAACATTAAATTAATATTATTAATGGTATAAATTGACATCTTGACATGTTTAAGGAGATACAGAAAAAGATAGTGTTGTTTCTGTGGTATTTTTGGCAAATATAAGTAATCTGTATCCAACTAGAGGAAGCAAACACAAATTGAATAGCTTTAGAGAAATGGCTTTATTCTTAAAAATGGTCTAGGTGGAAAAAAAGTAACAGACTATAAAGAACAAAGGAATCTAAGAAAACAGCCACATTAGGTATGTGACCCTAGCTTTGATTCTGGACTGAGAAAAGGAAAACAATAAAGAATGTTACTGAGACAGTTGATGAAATTTGAATATATGCAATAGTTAGATTAGTCTTTAATTAATCTTAAAATCAAGGTAAGTACTATGGCTATGTGCTTGTTATCAGGAAATAAACCTAATTTTAGGGAGTCCCTTTAGATGGTTCAAAAAGTGATTCAAAACTATAAAAAAAGGAGGTCCTGATAAAACAAGTAGATTATGAACAAGTGGATTATGTGGGCAGAAAATAATTGTATTATTTGACCCTTGGAATTATATTTTTAAAAAAGCAAAGTTATACCATACTTTCTACTCCTGTGTGTATTTGTGTGACCCCCTCTGCTTCCTCCTGCCCCAATCCTGCCAAGTAAGCACACACACAGAAGTTTTCAGACAGAAGTCTCTAAAGGATGAAAAGAGCTGAAGTGGTAGTATAGAGTTTAGTTGCATACTTCAGGATCAGTGCTCTTTGAATACCAACAAAAACACATGTATATAATAGAGAATAATTTTGTACAGTTTTGAAAGGCTGGACCCTTGATGTCCCAGCAATTTATGAGTTGATGGGGCTACTAAGATTTTATAACTGTTGGTAGATGTTCATGTATCTAGAAGTGCAAAGCAGTCTTTATATGTGGCCTTCTTTCCCAAATCTGGGCTTCCCTGATAGCTTAGTTGGTAAAGAATCCCACTGAATGCAGGAGACCCTGGTTAAATTCCTGGTAGGGAAGATCCACTGGAGAAGGGATAGGCTACCCACTTAGGTATCTTGGGCTTCCCTGGTAAAGAATCCACCTGCAATGTTGGAGACCTGGGTTTGATCCCTGGGTTGTGAAGATTCCTTGGAGGAGAAAGGAAAGGCTACCACTCCAGTGTTCTGGCCTGGAAAATTCCATGGACTGTGTAGTCCATGGGGTTGCAAAGAGTTGGACACAACTGAGTGACTTTCACTTCAGTTCCCAAATCTAGTCCTAAATATACCTCTAAACATTCCCTTTGTTCTTCTATAAGAAGTAACCATTTTACTTCTGAATCAAGTTTTTCTGATCTGTAAAATGTTGATGTTTTGGTGATCTTGGTTGCCCTTTTCAACTCCAAAGTTAGCTTAAACAATTAGAATTCTTTGCCTTTATTACTGACCATCAGACTTCCCTGGTCCAATGGTTGAGCACATGCCTATCATTGAGGAGATGTGGGTTTGATCCCTGGTGTGGGAAGATCCCACATGCCACGGAGCAGCAAAGCTGGAATGCCACAACTGCTGAAGCATATGCACCCTTGAGTCCGAGGTCTGTAACAGGAGAAGACACCGCAACGAGAAACCCACTCAGTGCAACTAGAGAGTAGCCTCCACTTACCACAACTAGAGAAAGCTTGCACCCAGCAGTGAAGACCCAGTGTAAATAAAATTTTTGAAGTAATAATAATAAACTTCCAAGAGATGCATAATTGAGAAATACCAGTACTTGCGAATTTTAAAATAAGTACATTTGATTCTTGAGTGGTTGGCAGCACTTTCTGAGGCATTTATTATTTCCACTGTCCTCTGTTCCATTCAGATCAGTTAGGTCATTTTCAGGTAGCAGGTTTATTCAGTCTTACTTGATTTGTGATTTTTATTTGGCTTAGTACTGGGTTAAACAACTTGATGAGTAGTTCTTAAGACAGGCTTATAAAACTCATGGTTTAGTTGGGTTCTACCCTTTTTTGAGGAAGATCTTACACACAAAAACATTATAGTATTTTTAGGAAAGTGTGTGTTTTGGTTTTTTTCCCTTTGATTTCTTATGGACAGATACTGAGAATTTTTCCCATAGTATATAGTGTAAGTACTTAACAGTTGTGTATTAGCAACATACATATTTGTGGTCAGAATGAGAGACTAGATTTTTTTTTGTTTTATTTTATCTAATATTCTAGGCATTCATAGTCTGATGATTACATAATTGTTAACTTTATCAGATGCAGTTAACAACTGTTTCTTTGTTTGGTTAATGCTCTTATTGATGTTGTGTATGCTAAAATATAGAGAAGGAAATGGTATCCCACTCCAGTAATCTTGCCTGGAAAATTCCATGAATGTGGGAGCCTGGTTGGCTACAGTCCATGGGGTTGCAAAGAATTGGACACGACTGAGTGACTTCAGTTTCTTTCTTTCTATAGTTCTTTTGGAGAATGAGATGGCAACCCACTCTAGTGGTCTTGCCTGGAGAATCCCATAAACAGAGGGGCCTGGTGGGCTGCAGTCTGTGTGGTTCCAAAGAGTCGGATATGAGCAACTAAAACAGACAGACAGACAGACACACACACACGTGTCTTGGAGAAGACTAAGGCCTTCCCAACACACACACACGTCTTGGAGGAGAAGACTAAGGCCTTCCCAGCACATACACACACACACACCTTTC
>SJXQ01003058.1:69268-219061 GCA_006408695.1 Aepyceros melampus | reverse complement strand
CTCCTCACCCGCAGCACCGCCCCCAACTCCAGGCGCCCCACCTGCGCAGGGCCGGTGCTGCAGAAATTCTGCAGGAACCCTCTGGCTGGCGGTCAGCACAGAAGGGCTCCTCCACCCATCCTGCAGGCAGCTGCTCGAATCTCAGGACGCAGGGGTGTGGGAGTGTGCGTGCCCCCGTCCCACCGCCAAGGCCTGGCTTCTGGAGGATGCAGGTAGCGGACAGTGGGGCCCCGAAGGCTCTTGGCCTCAAGCTTCCCGGGTGACTGTGCGCTTAGCCCAAGCAAGGGCCCGGGGCTACCTAGCAAGAAGCCGCAGCCTGCACTTCCAGCGCCGGGCACCCTCTCAGGACTGCAGAGGAGGGGCCAGATCGATCATCCCCTGGGGACCTCCTGCCCGCCTCCCCAAGGAGGAGGAGTTTCGTGCACCAGGGCAGGGGCTCTGGGCTCCTTTTTCCCACCCCACCTCACCCACACTCACAAGGTCACCCGGACACGTGGCAGTCACACCTCCAGACCCTCCAGTGTCACCAGCCCCAGCTCAGGATGTGGGGAGGTTGGAAGCCATGAGGAAGGGAAGCGATCCCGCCCCCCACCGCTCCTCCTTGGGGCCCCCAGACTTAGCCCCGAGCTGGTCCCACGGCCATGCCACTCTTGGCACCTGGGCAGGCCCTGCTGCACAAGTTGGGGAGGTCTCCCTTCAGTGCTGAGCCCTTGTGGGGACGGAGCATGGAGCTGTGTCAGCTGTCTGAGCCTCCTCACACCCCAGGGGCATCATGTCACTGGGAAGAACAGGCCTGGTCTTGTGAGGCTTGCTGGGGGGGCCCCTGGCCTGGCCAGTGCCCGTGCCCGCTCCTGCAGGTGCTTCCATGCCCAGCTCCCACCCCATCTCTCCCGCTCCCTCTCCTACAGGTCATGGAATCTGCCACAAACCCAGGGAACTCAGGTGCAGACACCACCTCCCTGGGGACCCTCAAGCTGTCCCCACGAGCCTTACTCCCAAGAGGCTTTTCAGGGACCTCTGCCGCTCAGTTCTGGGGTTCCTGAGCTGGAGGCAGAGGGGTGTGCTGGCCCTGCTGGCACCTTACTCCTGTCCCCCCCGTGGCTTCACTTTGCTGTCAGTGCCATGAGGCTCAGCCCAGGATATGAGTGCACTCTGGGGAGGCCCTCCTCCAGCCCCCAGGACCAGCACTGGCCCCCAGTCCCGGAATGGTGCCCACGCAGTTCATCCTGTGGAGGAGCAGGCACAACACGGCTCCTCCGTGCCTGGATGCACACAGGCAGCCAGAGCCCCCGGGGGCTCCCCTCCCTACACTACCGCCATCTCCCGTCCAGGGGCCGCTGAGCCCAGCCCCCTCCCTCCTTGGCCCAGCCCACACTGGTGGGCTCTGGTTACTTGTGTTAGGACTGGCTTTGGTTGCGTGGAAGAGAAAAGCTTGATGAACAGCAATTGAAGGAGACTGTTCCCCTGCGTGAGGGAGTGCTAGCCGTTGGAGGCCCTGGACAGCTGTGACACCTTCCCAGAGTTTTGGGGGGACCAGCTTGGAGAACCTTCCCAGAGTTCTTGGGGCACCAGCTGTCTATCTCTCCCATTGCCCCATCCTGGCTGGGCTGGGCCTTGTCCTCATGGACATACATGGAGGGTGAGGCTCCAGCCATCACATCCACTTTCTAGGCACAAACAAGAGAGGAGAGGGGAGCAACCGCTTCCTTTAAGGAGCTTTCCGGAAGCCCTTGTAACAGCTGCTCAGATCTCACTGGTCAGAACTTGGTCACTTGACTACTCCTAGCCAAGGGAGGTTGGGAAATGTAGTATCTTAGCTGATGAGACACCCACGGCCCCGACGCCAACCGCCCCCTGCCTGGTAAGAAGGGGAGTGGGCAGGGGGGCTGCCAGCAGACCCACTCCCCCACAAAGCACCCTAGCAGCTTCACCTGTCTCCCTGCCCACCTGTTCTGCTCACCTCTGACCAGCGCTGTTCCATCTGGGCGTGCTGGAGACGGCCCTACCATCACAGCCACACGCTCGGGGGCACTAGCGCGGCCAGCTGCTGTGCCCGCCACCCCACTCCCCTGGCAGGCCCGTGCCCCTGCCTGTCCTGCTGCTCTGTTTCCACCCGGCCCCACGTCGCCTCTGGCTGCCTGCTGTGTGGCCTTCTTTCAGAGCCAAAGCTCCAGGCTGTCCAGGCAGCCTGTCCCGCTCCTTCCTTCTTAGGGCCCTGGCACCCCCACTCGTCCTGCTGAGCTGAGGGGGAGCCCATCTCACTTCCTGCCCAGGACCCTGTCAGTACTGCTGCCCCGGCCCAGGCACTCCTGTCCTCGTCCCCACGGGCCCCCTCCTCCGGCAGTGAGGCTCCCTTGTGCAGCCCAGCGCTGCCCACGCCAGTGGTTCTGGAAAATCCCATGGACAGAGGAGCCTGGTAGGCTACAGTCCATGGGGTCGCAAAGAGTCAGACACGACTGAGCGACTTCACTTAACTTACTAAAGCTAAATTGAAATGACTTAGTGACGTGCTTAAAATGAAGACAAAATAAAACTAAAGCAATGTAAACTAAACCAAGCTAGAAAAAAACTGTAAATGAGCATTCTGTAAACCCTCAGAAGAGGAAACTTTTTCTAAGAATGAAAAACACAGAAATCACAAAGAAAAAAACAGTGGATTTAATTACTTTAAAACTTGTTTCTTGTAAGTTACCATAAAATAAAATTAAAAGAAATTTGACAAACTGGGTAATTATTATTGATAGATTTAGTATTCTTGACAAATGAAGGAATAAAGAAGATATGGTATAAATACACAATGACATATTCTCTGTGTGTGTGTGTGTGTGTGTGTGTTGGTCACTCGTGTATGACTCCTTGCAATCTCATGGATATACCTCACTAGGTTCCTCTGTCCATGGAATTCTCCAGGCAAGAATACTGGAGTAGGTAGCTATATCCTTCTCCAGGGGATCTTCCCAACCCATGGACTGAACCTCGGTCTCCTGCACTATAGGCAGTTTCTTTACCATCTGAGCCACCAGGGAAGCCCCCAATGATATATTACTCAGGAATTTTTAAAAAGAATGAAATAATGTTATTTGCAGCATGGATAGACCCAGAGTTATCACATTAAGGGAAATAAGTCAGAAAGAGAAAGGGAAATATCAGGCTTTTGCTTATTTGTGGAATCTAAAATACGGTTGAGTTCAGTACATTTCAGTTCAGTTGCTCAGTTGTGTCTGACTGTTTGCGACCCCATGGACTGCAGCATGCCCAGCCACCCTGTTCATCACCAACTCCTGGAGTTCACTCAAACTCATGTCCATCGAGTCGGTGATGCCATCCAACCATCTCATCCTCTGTCGTCCCCTTCTCTTCTTGCCTTCAATCTTTTCCAGCATCAAGGTCTTTTCAATGAGTCAGCTTTTCGCATCAGGTGGCCAAAGTATTGGAGTTTCAGCTTCAACATCAGTCCTTCCAATGAACATTCAGTACTGATTTCTTTACGATGGACTAGGTGGACCTCCATGCAGTTAAAGGGACTCTCAAGAGTCTTCTCCAAAATGACAGCTCAAAAGCATCACTTCTTCGGTGCTCAGCTTTCTTCACAGTCCAACTCTCATATCCACACATGACCACTGGAAAAACCAAAGCCTTGACTAGATAGACCTTAGTCGGCAAAGTAATGTCTTTGTTTTTAATATGCTGTCTAGGTTGGCCATAACTTTTCTTCCAAGGAGTAAACATATTTTTATTTCATGGCTGCAATCACCATCTGCAGTTATTTTGGAGCCCAAAAAAACAGTCTTCAGTTCAGTCGCTCAGTCGTGTCCGACTCTTTGCGATCCCATGAACCACAGCACGCCAGGCCTCCCTGTCCATCACCAACTCCCGGAGCTCACCCAAACCCATGTCTATTGAGTCAGTGATGCCATCTAGCCCTCTCATCCTCGGTTATCCCCTTCTCCTCCTGCCCCCAATCCCTCCCAGCATCAGGGTCTTTTCCAATGAGTCAACTCTTCGCATCAGGTGACCAAAGTATTGGGATTTCCAGGTTCAACACCAGTCCTTCCAATGAACACCCAGGGCTGATCTCCTTCAGAATAGACTGGTTGGATCTCCTTGCCGTCCAAGGGACTCTCAAGAGTCTTCTCCAACACCACAGGTCAAAAGCATCAATTCTTCGGCGCTCAGCTTTCTTCACAGTCCAACTCTCACATCCATACATGACCACTGGAAAAACCATAGCTTTGACTAGACGGACCTTTGTTGACAAAGTAATGTCTCTGATTTTTAATATGCTGTCCAGGTTGGTCATAACTTTTCTTCCAAGGAGTAAGCATCTTTTAATTTCATGGCTACAGTCACCATCTGCAGTGATTTTGGAGCCCAGAAAAATAAAGTCAGCCAGTTTCCCCATCTATTTGCCAGGAAGTGATGGGGCCAGATGCCGTGATCTTTGTTTTCTGAATTTTGAGCTTTAAGCCAACTTTTTCACTCTCCTCTTTCACTTTCATCAAGAGGCTCTTTAGTTCCTCTTCACTTTCTGCCATAAGGGTGGTGTCATCTGCATATCTGAGGTTATTGATATTTCTCTCGGCAATCTTAATTCCAGCTTGTGCTTCTTCCAGCCCAGCGTTTCTCATGAACTCTGCATAGAAGTTAAAGAAGCAGGGTGACAATATACAGCCTTGACGTACTCCTTTTCCTATTTGGAACCAGTCTGTTGTTCCATGCCCAGTTCTAACTGTTGGTTCCTGACCTGCATACAGATTTCTCAAGAGGCAGGTCAGGTGGTCTGGTATTTCCATCTCTTTCAAAATTTTCCACAGTGTATTGTGATCCACACAGTCAAAGGCTTTGGCATAGTCAATAAAGCAGAAATAGGTGTTTTTCTGGAAGTCTCTTGCTTTTTCGATTATCCAGCGGATTTTGGCAATTTGATCTCTGGTTCTTCTGCCTTTTCTAAAACCAGCTTGAACATCAGGGAGTTCACGGTGCACATATTGCTGAAGCCTGGATTGGAGAATTTTGAGCATTACTTTGCTAGTGTGTGAGGTGAGTGCAGTTGTGCGGTAGTTTGAGCACTCTTTGGCATCTCCTTTCTCTGGGACTGGAGCGTGTTTGAACCCTGTGCTCAGAAGGCTCTGTGCCTGGAGTGCTCCTTCCTGTGCCCCGCCTCTGCTGCTCCCGGGGCTGGCCCGTCAGTCCGCCCTGGGCAAGAGGGCTGCACCACACCACCCTACACCCCACAGCAGCCCCGTGGCCCCAGGAATATAAAATGGAGAAGCCACGAAAGACTGGTTAAATTCAGCTACATTAAAAAAAATCTACATGGCAGAAAACAATGTAAGCAAAACCAGAAGATAAAATTAGGATGTATTTGCAACTCATCATGTACAGCTTGTTTTCTCAGTGAATAAAACGTTCCCACACTTTAGTAAGAAACCTGTAAACTAACATACGCAAAGCGTATGGAATACAATTCCCAGAAAAGGATAAAGAACGAATGCTTTCACATATGGAAAATGCTTGCTCTCACTCCTATGAGAAACATCAATTACAACTATAAGTGACTTTCTCATGGAGCAAAGTTCAAAACATTCATGAAGTGATAGCCAAGTCACGGCCAGCATCTGGCTGGGAGAACACTGAAGGTATGCCCAAAACACCCCCACACACTCCCATGCACACGCACACACTCCTACGCACACGCACACGCTCCCACGCACACACACACATTCCCACGCACACGCTCCCACGCACACGCACACAGTCCCAAGCACACACTCCCACGCACACACACACACTTCCATGCACACACACACACACGCTCCCATGCACATGCAATGCTCCCACACACACGCACACAGTCCCATGCACATGCTCCCACACACATGCACACACTCCCACATACATGCACATACTCCCACGTACACACACACACTCCCACGCATATGCTCCCACACACACGGTCCCACGCACATGCACACAGTCCCACGCACACACACACACACACACTCCCATGCAGTCCCACGCACACACACACTCCCACGCAGTCCCATGCACACGCACACACTCCCATGCACACAGTCCCATGCACACGCACACAGTCCCACACACACTTGCATGCACTTGTGCACACGTACCCCACACATGCACACCCAGGCACACGCATGCACACACAGCTAGTCGGAAATCCACGAGACTCACTGGATCAAAGCATTTGAGGAAACCTCATGAGCTGATCGGGAAGCTGCCAGGCAAGGACTCACATGGTGCAGGAAACGCACTAAACACACAAATAGAAACAGATTTGGGGGATGGGAGGACCTTCCAGAGTTGCCACATCATATTACTTAAAAAAGAGACACAAGAACCAGGGAGACAGAGCCCATACACAGAGGGAGAAAGCGGTTGACAGAAACTTGACAAGTACTTTAAATCAGTTACTGTATGTTCATGTCTAAAGAATTAAATTATAAGAGTGATGTTTTACCAATAGAGTATCCATAACGAGAAACAAATTAAGGCAGAAAACAAAGTAGACTTTTTCTGGACTGAAAAAGTACAATCACTAAAATGAAAAGCTCCCCAGAGCAACTCAACACCAGACTGTAGTTGGCAATAGAAAGAATCTAGGCCCTTGAGGACAGGTCAACAGGTCCAGTCTGAGAAACAGAAAAAGAAGAAAGCCAGGCCTGAAAGGCCGTGTGCACACGTGATGGGGGTCCTAGAAGAGGAAAGAGGGACAGGGCAGAAAGGATCTTTGGAGAAATAATGGGCAAAACCTTCCAAGTTAAGAGAAACCACCTCTACGAGCAAGCTCAGCAAAGCCCCAGCAGCAAAGACAATGAGTCCTGGACTAGACAGGTTTCAGGCAACAGCAGGACGGTGGAGACGGAGCGTCCTGAAAGCAGAGGGAAACCCAGCTCAGTGTGTAGAGGCTTCTTCCTCTGCAAGGCTGACAGCTGCCTTCTCGCCCGGGACCCGGGAGCCCAGGAAACAGTGACATGACACATTCAAAGTGTCAAAAGAAACAACGGTCACACCAAGAGTCCCACAGCCAGCAAAGCTGCTCAGAAGGAAGAGGGAACGCAGATGTCCCCCAAGAGACAGGAACAGAGGCAGCTCACGGCTGGCAGATTCAGAGCCTCAGGGAGACACACAGGGCGCTGGGAAAGGCAGCCTCGGGGCGGTAACACAGTGCAAACATGTCACGAGCCTTTTCCTTTCCTACTGAGTTACAGAGCAACTACATAAAGCGATAATCACAAACCTATGTTGATGGGCTGACAACCTGTAAGATGCAACTGGTATGATAAGAACAGTGGAAAGGAGCTGGGAAGAAGCGAGCTCTAAGGGAGCAGCTCTGTAACCACTGAAGTCCAGTCGGCATTAATCCACACTAGAGAGCATTAAAGTTGTTCATCGTAATCCTCGATGCACCCACTGAAAAAATTACCTACAAATAATGAAAGTCACAAGGGAATTAAAGTATTACAAGGGAATTAAACAGTTATTTAACACACAGGAAATCAGTAACAGAGGAAGAAAGGTTTTAAAAAACAGAAAAAAAAGAAACATGGCAGACACAAATCTTACCTTATCGGTAATTATATTAAAGGTAAATAGATTAAATGCTCCACTCAAGCAACAGAGTTGGTAGAACGGACTAAGAAGCATGATCGAACACATGCCATCCATTAGAAAGACCTCAGATTCAGAGATGGCGAGAGGGAAGGGCTGGAGGAGGGTGTGTCATGCGGACAACAGACGGTGCGCTCACGTCACGCAAGACAGACGTCAGGCAAACACTGTCACTAGAGACAGGGCAGGCTATGCTCTGAGCCAGAAGGCCAACCCCTCAGGAAGAAATTCCAGATGTGAACATACATGTGCTTAGCAACAAAGCCCTGAAGTACACGGAGCAAAAACTGACAGAAGAGGGAGAAACAGATCGTCTCAATAGCTGGAGATTTCAATGACAACTTTCAATAATGAACCTAACAGCTGGGGTAAAGATCAGCAGGAAAAGAAAACCTGAGCAGCGCTGAGACAGCAACCAGACCCACAGACTCCAGAGAACACACACCACCAGGGGAGCACGGAGCTGCACGTCGCTCTCCAGGAGACGCCACGGGCCGCAAACCCTGAAGAACTGAAACCACACAAGACGTGCTCTTCGGCTCAGTGAAATTAGAAATCAAGAGGCAGGAGGAAACTCGGGAAGTTCACGAGATGCGGGCATTGAACAAACTCCCAAATAAACAATGAGCGAAGGCAGAGATCACAAGAGAAGTCAGAAAATACTTCAAGAGTAAACAAACATGAATACACAATATGCTAAAACGTATAGGACACAGCTAAAGCAGTGCTTGGATGAAAATTTATACCCATAAACATCTACATTAAAAAGCAGACCTCAGAACAATAAGCTAAACTTCCACTGAAGAAAGTATGGCAAAACCAAAAAATTATAAATGCAAAGCAACCCAAGGAAATAAAAGTTAGAGTGGAGATTAACCAAGCAAAAAATGAAAAATAACAGAAGACAACTTCGAATAGATCAACAAAATACTGATAATTCTTTAGCTAGACTAACCAAGAAAATAGAGAGAAGATGCAAATTTCCACGATCAGGGTGACAGAAGAGACGGTACAACCAGCCTTGTCCTTGCTGTTCAGTCGCCAGGTTGTGTCCGACTCCAGGCGACCCCATGGACCGCAGCACGCCAGGCCTCCCTGTCCCTCACCATCTCCCGGAGTCTGCCCAAGTTCATGTCCACTGAGTCGGTGATGCCATCCAACCATCTCATCCTCTGTTGTCCCCTTCTCCTCCTGCCCTCAATCCTTCCCAGCGTCAGGGTCTTTTCCAATGAGTCAGCCCTTTGCATCAGGTGGCCAAAGTATTGGAACTTTAGCTTCAGCATCAGTCCTTCCAATGAGTCTTCAGGGTTGATTTGAAGATTGACTGGTTTGATCTCCTTGCTGTCCAAGGGACTCTCAAGAGTTTTCTCCAGGACCACAGTTCAAAAGCATCAATTATTCGGCGCTCTGCTTTCTTAACAGTTCTGCTTTCCCAATCGTCTGTGAGAGTGGGAAAGACTGCGGCCTGGACTGCATGCATCTGTGTCAGCAAAGCGGCGCCTTTGCTTTTCAGCGCTCTGTCCAAGCCTGTCGCAGCTTTCCTTCCAAGAGGCACTCGCCGTCTACTTTCAACGGCTGCGTGAGCCAAGAGCCCAGGAAGAGGGAGTTTGCCGTGTTCCCCTCTCCCCTTCTATCTGCCACGGAGTGACAGGACCAGATGCCATGATCAGAGTGTTTCTTAATGTTTAGTTTTAAGCTGGCTTTTTCACTCTCCTCCAAGAGCTTCGTTAGTTCCTCTCTGCTTTCTGCCATTTGAGTGGTGCCATCTGCGAATCTGAGGTTGTTGATATTTCTCCCGCCAAGTAGCATTCCTTGTGATGTGCTCTGAGTATGTTATGCAGGGTGGCAGTAAACAGCCTTGGCCACTGCTTTCTCAGCCCTGAACCGGCCCAATGTTCCATACAAGGCTCTACGTATTGCTTCCTGACTGGCATGTGGGTTTCTCCGGAGACAGTAAGATGGTCTGGTATTCTCGTTTCTTTTAAGTTTTTCACAGTTGTGATTCACATTGTCAAAGGCTTTGGCGTAATCAATGAAACAGAGGTACATTTTTTTTTTTAATTCCTTTGCTTTCTGTATGATCCAGCAAATGTTGCCAATTTGAATTCTGGTTCCTCTCTGCCTTTTCTAAACCCAGCTTGGACATCTGGAAGTTCTCAGTTCATGTAATGCTGAAGCCTGGCATGAATAATTCTGAGCACTAGCTTATTGCAAAAAGGCAAAATGGCTGTCTGGGGAGGCCTTACAAATAGCTGTGAAAAGAAGAAAAGCAAAAAGCAAAGGAGAAAAGGAAAGATATAAGCATCTGAATGCAGAGTTCCAAAGAATAGCAAGAAGAGATAAGAAAGCCTTCTTCAGCAATCAATGTAAAGAAATACAGGAAAAGAACAGAATGGGAAAGACTAGAGATCTCTTCAAGAAAATTAGAGATACCAAGAGAACATTTCATGCAAGGATGGGCTCGATAAATGACAGAAATGGTCTGGACCTAACAGAAGCAGAAGATATTAAGAAGAGGTGGCAAGAATACACGGAAGAACTGTACAAAAAAGATCTTCATGACCCAGATAATCATGATGATGTGTTGACTAATCTAGAGCCAGACATCTTGGAATGTGAAGTCAAGTGGGCCTTAGAAAGCATCACTACGAACAAAGCTAGTGGAGGTGATGGAATTCCCGTTGAGCTGTTTCAAATCCTGAAAGATGATGCTGTGAAAGTGCTGCACTCAATTTGCCAGCAAATCTGGAAAACTCAGCAGTGGCCACAGGACTGGAAAAGTATAAAGGACAGAAATGGTCTGGACCTAACAGAAGCAGAAGATATTAAGAAGAGGTGGCAAGAATACACGGAAGAACTGTACAAAAAAGATCTTCATGACCCAGATAATCATGATGATGTGTTGACTAATCTAGAGCCAGACATCTTGGAATGTGAAGTCAAGTGGGCCTTAGAAAGCATCACTACGAACAAAGCTAGTGGAGGTGATGGAATTCCCGTTGAGCTGTTTCAAATCCTGAAAGATGATGCTGTGAAAGTGCTGCACTCAATTTGCCAGCAAATCTGGAAAACTCAGCAGTGGCCACAGGACTGGAAAAGGTCAGTTTTCATCCCAATTCCAAAGAAAGGCAATGCCAAAGAATGCTCCAACTACCGAACAATTGCACTCATCTCACATGCTAGTAAAGTAATGCTCAAAATTCTCCAAGCCAGACTTCAGCAATATGTGAACCGTGAATTCCCTGATGTTCAAGCTGGTTTTAGAAAAGGTAGAGGAACCAGAGATCAAATTGCCAACATCCGCTGGATCATGGAAAAAGCAAGAGAGTCCTCTTCTGTACATCATGTGAAATGCCAGGCTGGATGAAGCACAAGCTGGAATCAAGATTGTGGGGAGAAATACCAATAACCTCAGATATGCAGATAAGACCATCCTTATGGCAGAAAGCGAAGAAGAATGAAAGAGCCTCTTGATGAAAGTGAAAGAGGAGACTGAAAAAGCTGACTTAAAACTCCACATTCAGAAAATGAAGATCATGGCATCTGGTCTCATCACTTCATGGCACATAAATGCGAACAGTGGAAATAGTGTCAGACTTTAGTTTTGGGGGCTCCAAAATTACTGCAGATGGTGACTACAGCCATGAAATTAAGACACTTGCTCCTTGATAGAAAAGCTATGACCAACCTAGCCAGCATATTAAAAAGCAGAGACATTACTTTGCCAACAAATGTAGTAGTCATGTATGGATGTGAGATTTAGACTATAAAGAAAGCTGAGCACTGAAGAATTGATGCTTTTGAACTGTGGTGTTGGAGAAGAATCTTGAGATAGTCCCATGGATGGAGAGGATATCAACCCAGTCGATCCTAAAGGAAATCAATCCTGAATATTCATTGGAAGGACTGATGCTGAAGCTGGAATTCCAATACGTTGGCCACCTGATGTGAAGAACTGACTCATTGGAAAAGACCATGATGCTGGGAAAGATTGAATGCAGGAGGAGAAGGGGACTGCAGGGATGAGATGGTTGGATGGCATCACTGGTTCAATATACATGAGTTTGAGTAAGCGCTAGGAGTTGGTGATGGAAAGCGAAGCCTGGTATGCTGTAGTTCATGGGGTCACAAAGAGTCAGACATGCCTGAATGACTGAACTGAACTGAATGGGACCATATGCCATGATCTTAATCTTGTTTTGTTTTTTAAATATTTAGTTTAAGCTGGCTCTTTCACTTTCTTCCTTCACCCTCATTAAGGGAGTATTTAGTTCCTCTTCATATTCTGCCATTAGAGTAGTTCCACCCACATATCTGAGGTTGTTGATGTTTCTCTCACCTGTCTTGATTCTAGCATGTAACTCATCCAGCTGGCATTTCTTATTATGTGCTCAGCATATAGATTAAACAAACAGGGTGACAGCAGACAGTGCTTTCGTATTTCTCTCTCAATCTTGAACCAATTAGTTGTTCCACATAGCATTCTAATTTTTGCTTCTTGACCCCCATACAAGTTTCTCAGGAGATAGGTAAGATGGTCTGATGTTGCCATCTCTTTTAGAGCTTTCCACAGTTTTTATGATCCACACAGTCAAGGTCTTTGGCACAGTGGATGAAACAGTGGTAGTAGATTTTTTTTTTTCCTGGAATTCCCTAGCTTTCTCTATGATCCAGTGACTGTTGGCAATTTGATCTCTGGTTCCTCTTCCTTCTCTAAATCCAGCTTTGGCATTTGGAAGTTTTTGCATACTGCTGAAGCCTAGTATGCAAGATTTTAAGCATGACCTTACTAGCATGGGAGATGAGTGCAATTTTTCCGATGATAAGCACATTCTTTAGTACTACCCTTCTTGGGAATTGGGATGAGGATTGACCTTTACTAGTCCTGTGGCCTCTGCTGGGTCTTCCAGATTTGCTGACATGTTGAATACAACACCTTGATGACATCATGCTTCAGGGCCATGAAGAGTGCTACTGGAATTCCTTTGCATCCACTAATTTTATTAACTGCAGTGTTACGTGAGTCCCACTTGATTCATTCTCAGAATGTCTGGCTCTGGGTGGCTGACCAAAGCATTGTAGTCATCCAGTTCATTTGGATCTTTTTTATACAGTTCTTCCATATATTCTTTCCAACTCTTTTTTATCTCTTCAGTGTCTACTAGGTCTCTGCTATTTATGTCCTTTATTGTGCCCATCTTTGGTACACTATTTATGTGATAGCTCAATGCTAGTATGCATGTATAGCAGGGTCAGAGTTGCTATTTGTCACATTAAATTTTTTTCACTAATTATAGTTTATGTTCACTTTCTTGTTCTTCAGACTCAATTCATTTCCAGATTTTAAGATCAATACCTTAACCATATTTTTAACTGTATATCAAATAGGTACAATTTCACATATTTGTAATACCGTTAGATTGTTCTGCCTTATGTACTACATTCTGTGATTCCCATAAGCTTCTAAATTGTTTTTATAACAGTTTCATGCAATAAGGTTTACTCTTTGTGTTCCAAGTTCAATAGATTTAGACAAACTAATAGAGTCCTGTATCTGGAATCATGTCATAGAGAGTACTCATCACCCCTAAAACTGCTACCGGCTTCACCTATTCAACCTTTGACTTTCCCTTTGTCAACCACTGATATTTTTACATAGTTGTATATTTCCAGGATGTCATACACTGAAATGAAGCCTATTCAGACTGATTTATTATATTTAGAATTAGGCAATTACATTTATATAGTTTCATAATTCATTATTTTATTTTATTTATTTTTAATATAAATTTATTTATTTCAATTGGAGGTTAATTACTTTATAATATTGTATTCACATCAGCATGAATCCGCCACGGGTACACACGTGTTCCCCATCCTGACCCCTCTTCCCACCTCCCTCCCTGTACCATCCTGCTGGGTCATAATTCACTATTTTAAAAAATTCTAATATATTATTGAACACAATATATTTATTAATTCACTTATGGAAAGCTATTTTCTTTCTTTTTTCTTTGAGTGATTTTGAATAAAGCTGTTATAAACATTCATGTATATATTTTTATCTATAGCAATTTGTATTCCCACCAGCACTGCAGGAGCATTCCTAGTGCTCTACGACATCATCACCAAAATCTGACATTGCCGCACATGTATTTTTAAATGTTAGTCCATCTAGCTTGTGTATTGGTAACTCATTTTCATTTTATGTTTGCTAATGACCAAAAATGCTAAATATATTTTCATATATATATCTGTCATCTATATGTCTTCTTTGGTGAGATGTTTGTCAGATATTTTTGCTTTTTTTCTTTTTTCTTAAATTGGGTGGCTTCTTTTCTTAATGTTTATTCTTTTAAGATTTCTTTGAAAATTTTGTATTTTGCTACACTTCTATACAATTTTAACTTTGAATTCTGTGGAAAGCATGCTATGACAAATTTTAATTTTTAGGGAAACTAAGTTGCTGAGAATTTCATTAAGCTAAAGTCTATATTTAGCATTTTCTCTTATTAGAGAGGTCACAGGAAGAAAAATGAATAAACTCCTAAAAACAGAATTATTTTAACTTACAATCATGCTATCTGCACTATAGAAGTTGGCAAAACAAAGGAGAACCTTAATTTAATGACCTAAATTTAATTTAATTTACATTGTGTGGAAATGTAAGTGACATGGCATTAAATATTTCAGTTCACAGCATCACCTCTTCCTTTTTCTCCATATATTTCTCCCTAAGCCCTGTTCTCTTTTCACATATCTAATAAATTATATAACTGCAATTATAATATTTTAACACATCTTTCTTATTATTTCTGCGGTGTCTTATGCCTGGTTTCCCACTCTCTGTTTCATTATAGTAGTATTTTTCCCTCATAATATCAGTAGACATAGCAGAGACTTAAATTCTAAAGAAATTTTCTGATTACCATAGATCCCCAGAGGCTTCCTCGGTTTGATTTTATGATTAAGCATTCTAGTCAGAATTACCAATAAATAGCAACTGCAGCTTGGAATAGAGGTCAAGCTAGCAAGACACAGAAAACTTTGAAATATTTCTAATGAGCCTAAATATTATTTTAGGAGAGTGTAAAAGAAACTGAATTTCTTATACAATTGGATTTCAAGACTAGTATTTATTTTTACAAAATATTTTGAACTGTAAAAGACCTTCTGATAGACTTAAAAATGATTGAAAATGTGTACTTGGAATTAAGCCAAAATTAAAATAAATTCCACCTGTTAATTATGCAAAGTTTGTTTAGTAAATTTAAGACTCTCATACAGAAAAAGTGATAGAGTATTAGCTTATCAAGAGGTAATGGATATAGTCCAGAAATGTTTCAATTCATCATTAAGTTATGGCTCAGTTGGTAAAGAATCCACCTGTAGTGTAGGAGACCGCTTGCAATGCAAGAGACCCAGGTTCGATTCCTGGGTCAGAAAGATCCTGACCCAGATTCCTGTTTGGAGCAGGAAATGGCAGCCCACTCTAGTATTCTTCTCTGGAAAATCCCATGAACAGAGGAGCCTGGCAGGCTACAGTTCATGGGGTCACAAAGAGTTGGACATGACTGAGTGACTAAACCACCACCAAAGTAAGAACAACCATAATATTAAACGAGTATATGTACACTACTGAATTAGAACATTATCATTTAATATTTTTGAGACTTACGGATAAATAAAATAATTTTGAAAAATAAATTTCAAACATCACTACATGAAGCAGTTTATTTAGTTTAATTCAGTATTTAGCTGTATATAACTTATTATTCTTACAATGACAAACTGGAGAATAACACACATGATGTATGAAAACATTTCATTGAATCAGAGATTTACTCAACATTAAAAATTGCTAAGAGATTGAGTACTGATTTAACTGTTTTAAAATGTTATACATAAAGCACTATTTTGGAGAAACATAAAATTATTGAATGCATTTTGTTATATTAGATATTGGAAAACACTTTTAATTGTATGATACTACTAAATACAATTAAAATATAAAATAGTCTTCTCCTTCCATGGACATACACTTTTTCCTATTCTTCCACTAAATACAACTAAAAACCCGTGCCTAGTATATAGGATATTCATAAGTGGTTCTAAAACATGAAGAGAAGGCAGACTGGCTAAAGACCTTGGAACACAAGGAACAACAAAGTGGTGAATTCTCCAGACCTTCTTTTTGCTTTCATGTATCTCAGACATATGGCTGAAAAAGATAGTAACCTGGAACCAACAAATGGCACAGTCTAAAAAACCCTAACAAATATTCCTCTTTCTAGCAAAAGGATCAGGTAAAAGGCTGTGCAGTTTTAGGACAGAAGAGTTTTAGACAGTTACTGCTAGATTTTAACCAAACACTAAAGAAAACCTGTGGTTTCAACCCATCTATGTCAGCAAAGGCTTTGCAAGACTTCCACAATTGCCAGGTTTTCTCAGGTTATCACAATCTCAACCCTCCCTATTAAGGTGGTCAGAGAAGGCTAAGGAGAGAGTCAAAACATAGAGTTGGTCAGTTGCTAATAAGCCCGGTCCCATTTGTGGTGTCCATGGAGACAGCATGGAGAGTCTGAACATCCAGCCCCAACTGGCAGGAATGGGGCCAGAGATGCTGCTGCTGCTGCTGCTGCTTAGTCACTTCAGTCGTGTCCGACTCTGTGCGACCCCATAGACGACAGCCCACCAGGCTCCCCTGTCCCTGGTATTCTCCAGGCAAGAACACAGGAGTGGGTTGCCATTTCCTTCTCCAATGCATGAAATTGAAAAGTGAAAGTGAAGTCGCTCAGTCGTGCCCGACTCTTCAGGGACCCCATGGACTCTTCAGTCTACCAGCTCCTCCGTCCCTGGGATTTTCCAGGTAAGAGTACTAGAGTGGGGTGCCACTGCCTTCTTCATAGATGATGCATACTAGTGTAAAACATAAAACAACAAAAACTTTAGAAAAATAACCATAGGAGAGATTCTTTGGGATCTCAGACTTTGCAAATCTTTCTTAGACTTGACAACAAAAGCACAATTTATTAAATGAAAAAATATGAATTATGCTTTATCAAAATTAAAAAATTTAGCTCTGAGATATGGTCTATCAAAGACAAAAGAGAAGCTAAACACTGGGAGAAATAGTTTTAAACTGCATGTCTGAAAAAGAATTTCTCTCTAGAATATACACAATTCTTCAAACTCAACAGCAAAATCTAAAAAAAAAAAAAAAAAAGAAAAGAAATCCAATTAGAAAATTGTCAAAAGATATTTCAAGAAGAAGACATCCAGGTGTCAAATAATCAATAGATGTCCAAAAGTATTTTCCGCTAGGGAAATGTGAATTAACATGAAAAAAAAAATCAGTATACATCTATCAGAATGACTAAAAATTTAAAACAGGGACAAAACAAAATTCTGGCAGTGATACAGAGAAAGTGGATCACTCATACTTTGCTAGTGGAAATGTTAAATGGTGCAGACACTCTGGATAGGAGCAGAGTCTCAAAAAATTGAGTGCTTATCAAGTAACTCAGTAATTGTACTCTTGGGAATTTATTTTAAATATATAAAAACTTGTTCTCAAAGAATCTTGTACATGAATGCTTGTGGTAGCTTTATTTGCAGTAGTCCCAAACTGGAAACCCTCTTGTCTACAGCAATGAGTAAATGCTTAAACAAACTGTAATATAGTCATAACATGGAATATTACTCAGTAATAAGATGAACAAACTCATGATTCACACAACGACTTGACAGACACTCTAGAGAACTATGTTTAGGACAAAAGCCAACCTCCAAAGATTACATACTATAGGATTCCATTTATACAGCATTTCTGAGATGACAAAATTAGAGTGAAGAATGAATTAGTGATTAACAGGGTTTAAGAATTTAGAAGGGGTGGTCCAGTTCCCAATAGCATATTAGGAAGAGCCTGAATTCACCTCTTCGCACTCACATACTAAATCTGTAGCTACATATGGACCAGAATTACTGGCTGACTCTAAGGCATCAGGTGAAGAGAGAAGCTCACAACAAAGCAGGCAGGTGAAGCTGAGACACAACCTCAGCATAAACCCCACCCTTCAGGTAGTGACCCACAATTAGGAGGGACTCAAGACCCAGTGCCTGTCTCTGAGGAGCCAAGGGATTGAGCTGCCATCGGGCACTCCAACTTTTAAGACCTGTGTCTGAGAGATGAACCCTGAAATACCTAGATTTGAAAACCAATGGGTTATCCTTACCATCTTTCTAAATTTGGTAACAATAACCCTGTATGTGAGACAGCAAAAGAGACACAGATGTATAGAACAGTCTTTTGGACTCTGTGGGAGAGGGAGATGGTGGGATGATTTGAGAGAATGGCATTGAAACGTGTATAATATCATATATGAAATGAATCACCAGTCCAGGTTCGATGCATGATACTGGATGCTTGGGGCTGGTGCACTGGGACGACCCAGAGGGATGGTACGGGGAGGGAGGAGGGAGAGGGATTCAGGATGGGGAACACGTGTATACCTGTGGTGAATTCATGTTGATGTATGTCAAAACCAATATAATATTGTAAAGTAATTAACCTCCAATTAAAATAAATAGTACCCTGTATGTGAGACAGCAAAAGAGACACAGATGTATAGAACAGTCTTTTGGACTCTGTGGGAGAGGGAGATGGTGGGATGATTTGAGAGAATGGCATTGAAACGTGTATAATATCATATATGAAATGAATCACCAGTCCAGGTTCGATGCATGATACTGGATGCTTGGGGCTGGTGCACTGGGACGACCCAGAGGGATGGTACGGGGAGGGAGGAGGGAGAGGGATTCAGGATGGGGAACACGTGTATACCTGTGGTGAATTCATGTTGATGTATGTCAAAACCAATATAATATTGTAAAGTAATTAACCTCCAATTAAAATAAATAGATTTATATCTAAAAAAAAGAAAGAAAGAAAACCAATGGGGCTAGCAGTCATCAGACCCTTGTAAGGTTTTATGGAACCTGGGAAATGGATCTTAAAGGGCTCAAGGATGGACTCACCCATCCCAGGGCTCAGCAAACAGGCAGCAGATAAGAGAGGTACTCTATAGAATTTATGTGAAGGAGGCTCATTTGCTAAAGCTTCAGTGCAAGGGGCAGGCATCAGGCTTGGCACACATTTAGAAGACTGATCTCTGGGGCCACTCTTCATGCTTTCCCTCTGCCTTGCTCCAGGTTGCCAGTACCATTTTGTACTTTATTTTATTTTAACTCCAGGTGTTTGGGTTTTAGTTTTTTCTCTTTTTCCTGGTGAGGGCCATCTTTGTGCCTTTGTGCTACCTCACTAGAGATGCTTAGTAGATCCTAAATGGGAGCTTTTACATGTCCCTGGTATTCCATATTTTTTATGTCTGATGCCCCAATATTTGAGGCTGCTATTCAGGAGTCACACCTTGATTGCCAGGCTCTAGAGACCCACACTGTGTTGTCTAGTAACTTTTAACTATTTAGGGCTTTCCTGGTGATTCAGATGGTAAAGAATCTGCCTGCAAATATAGAATATTCTGGGTTGGGAAAATCTTCTGGAGAAGGAAGTGGCAACCCATTCCAGTATTCTTCTCTGGAGAATTCCATGGTCAGAGGAGCCTGGTAGGTTATAGTCCATGGGGTCCCAAAGAGTTGGACACAACTGAAGAAGTAATACTTTCACTTTCAGCAACAGGCTAAATTAATTCAACCCAATTTTGTAGCTGGGGGCAGGTTACACAGAGTTACTTAGTCTTAAACATTTATTTTTATGAAAGTGTCTCCCAACTGTAAAATGCTAAGTAGACATTAACACATGATTTTAATTGCATTTTCACCCTCAATTAATTGATAAGCACCTCAGTGTAGAACAAGAAAGAAATATACATGATACAAAATTTAGTTTCAAAAAATGTTAGCATTTTTACTATACCTATGGCTTCATTCACAGATAAATAACTTGCATCTGTGATTTTATGAATACATGATGGACTATTTTTTTTTCTTTTAATAAGCACAGAGATGTTCATGGAAAGAAAATGCATTCATTATTTTATAGAAGCCAGAAGGAAGTAACTATTGCAAAGGAGTAGAGAAGGCTATCTTTCATCTGCCTCACAGTACAGGGGCTTTTAATCTTTGTCTCTTGTGATATGTTTACCAGAATGATGAATCAATAGGAGGGTGATTACTATTCTCCCAATTCATTTGAACTAACCTTGTGAGCGGACTATGAAGTAAAGAAACAATTGAGTGAAATCAGATAGTCTTGTGAGCAGGAGTTTCAGGATTATTCAAAGCACAACCTATAGACCAATAGATCCTGAACTGAATAAACAAAAACCAAACAAAGAAAAACAGGGCCCCTCATACTCTCAGAAACACACACAGTTAAAATTATGATCCTTTTTAACTATGATGTAAAATATCAAAAATGAATGGATTCAAAACTCTAACGGAGAGTCCCTATAGACACCTCAAAAATTAATCTGATCATCCTTTTGCCTATTGTGATTTTTTAATTGGAATTTATCAAACTTGGAAAAATGAAATTAGATTGCTGAATTTCAAAACATCATTGGTGGGCATGTTAGTAAACTGAAATATCATCTAAATTAAAGAACCATATTTAAAAAAAAAAAGAATTTTACAACCTGTGCACCATTGTACCATTTTAAAAGTCAGTTTTCCTTTATCTTTTTTGATTCCTTTAAATAGTATGTCCTTGTTCTCTCCAACTGGCCTATTAATTAGAACAGTCTACACTTCTATGTTTATTTTTTCCTTTTTTTTAAATTAATTTTTATTTTTTTAGTTTGNAATCTCTCCTTGCTATTCTTTGGAACTCTGCATTCAAATGGGTATATCTTTCCTTTTCTCCTTTGCTTTTTGCTTTTCTTCTTTCTACAGCTATTTGTAAGTCTTCCTCAGACAGCCATTTTGCTTTTTTGCATTTCTTTTTCTTGGGGATGGTCTTGATCCCTGTCTCCTGTACAATGTCACAAACCTCCATCCATAGTTCTTCAGGCACTCTATCAGATCTAGTCCCTTAAATCTATTTCTAACTTCCACTGTATAATCATAAGGGATTTGATCTAGGTCATACCTAAATGGTCTAATGGTTTTCCCCACTTTCTTCAATTTCAGTCTGAATTTGGCAATGAGAAGTTCATGAGCTGAGCCATGGTCAGCTCCCTGTCTTGTTTTTGCAGACTCTATAGAGCTTCTCCATCTTTGGCTGCAAAGAGTATAATCAGTCTAATTTCAGTATTGACCATCTGGTGATGTCCATGTGTAGAGTCTTCTCTTGTGTTGTTGGAAGAAGGTTTTTCCTATGACCAGTGTGTTCTCTTGGCAAAACTCTATTAGCTTTTGCCCTGCTTCATTCTATACTCCAAGGTCAAATTTGCCTGTTACTCTAAGTGTTTCTTAACTTCCTACTTTTGCATTCCAGTCCCCTCTAATGAAAAGGACATCTTTTTTGAGTTTTAGTTCTAAAAAGTCTTGTAGGTCTTCATAGAACTGTTCAACTTCAGCTTCTTCAGCGTTACTGGTTGGGGCATAGACTTGGATTACTGTGATATTGAATGGTTTGCCTTGGAAACGAACAGAGATCGTTATTGTCATTTTTGAGATTGCATCTAAGTACTGCATTTCAGACTCTTATTGACTATGATGGCTACTCCATTTCTTCTAAGGGATTCCTGCCCACAGTAGTAGATGGAATGGTAGACTTTAGTGGTAGAGTATATGATAGTCCTCTTTTGCTTCTTGTTTGGTCAATCCCAGTTTACTCTTTTGAACTTGAAAGTAACATCTAGGTTTTGTTATTAAGTGATCAACCAGCTTAAACTGCCAGAAGATATGATGCCACGCATTTTAGAAGAAGAAGGATTCTATATTCAGAAAAAGCCAGAAATATATAGAAAGACCTACAACAAAATGGAAAATCGTCTGCTTAAACTAGAAGAGGCAAGTTCACAACCTGATAAGCTAAATCACTCACGGCAGTATGTGACATTTGTTTTTAGTGTAATATTTAATTACTATATTCTTAAATATTTTTAATAGGGAAAGTGTTGGTTTGAAGAAAGTGGAGAAATAATGTCATTACCTTCACCTATTAGACGGTCATGGAATTTCAGACTAAACATAAGCAAGGAACCTTTAAATCCAGCACTGAAGACCATGTATAGAAAGGTAAACAGCAGTTTATTTGTGTTTTTGTTTAGAATTCTTGTAACATAAATTATAACTTGTATATTTACTTGTATACTTATTTTGTTAATTCACCTTTTGAGGATATTAGTAAGTCTAGTAAAGGCAAAACTATGATGAAGTATTAAATAGCTATTAAATTTATGTTTTCAAGGAATATTTAATGATCTGGGGGAGAGCTCAGAATGTGAAGTTAAAAAATAAAGCAGAACGTGAAATTTCATATGATCCTATCTTTATAAAAATAGATAATGAGTGAATGAATTTATCAGTGAATAAGTACAGACATATGTGTGTATATAGATTAAAAGTCTGGGAGATATATCAGAGTTAATAATTATCTCTGGATAGTAGGACATAGGCTTATTTTTATTTTCTTTCTTATACTCTCTTCTAGATTTCAGAAATGAATATATATTGTACTTTTAATCAAAGAAACAAATTTTATATGTATTTCAGAGCACATTATGAAAATTAGCAGTTCATTAACCTAATGAAACTAAATATTTAGACAGAAATATTAAAAATTTGGCGTAAAAAATTTAAATAAGAATTATGTACAAAAACTTAATTGCTCAATCACTTGCCTTCGTTGTTGTTCAGTCACATGATCGTATGACTCTTTGCAACCCCGTGGACTGCAGCACACCAAGCTTCCCTGCTTTTAACTATCACCCATAGTTCACTAAAACTCATGTCCATTGAGTTGGTGATGCCATCCAACCGTCTCATCCTCTGTTGTCCCCCTTCTCCTGCCTTCAATCTTCCCCAGCATCAGAATCTTATCCAGTGAGTTGGCTTTTCACATCAGTGGCCGAAGTATTGGAGCTTCAGCTTCAGCATCAGTCCTTCAGTGAATATTCAGAGTTAATTTCCTTTAGGATTACTGGTTTGATCTCCTTGCTGTTCAAGAGACTCTCGAGAGTCTTCTCCAACACCACAGTTCAAAAGCACCAATTCTTCTTGAAAGCTCAGCTTTCTTTACAGTCCAACTCTCACATCCATACATGACTACTGAAAGAACCATAGCTTTGACTAGACAGACCTTTGTTGGCAAAGTAATGTCTCTGCTTTTTAATATGCTGTCTAGGTTGGTCATAGTTTTCTTCCAAGGAGCAAACATCTTTTAATTTCATGGCTGCAGTCACCATCTGCAGTGATTTTGGAGCCTCAGAAAATAAAGTCTGTCACTGTTTCCATTGTTTCCCCATCTATTTGCCATGAAGTGATGGGACCAGGTGCCATGATCTTACTTTTCCTCTTCTAATAATTATATGCCTTTTGTAGTCAATGCTTTTTTTTAAAAGATGCCTTTCTGTATCTCTTTCTTTTTTTAAAAAATTAATTATTTTAATTTGAGGCTAATTACTGTACAATATTGTAGTGATTTTTGCCATACATTGACATGAATCAGCCATGGTTGTACATGTGTTCCCCATCCTGAACCCTGTTCCCACCTCCCTCCCCATCCCATCCCTCATATTCCAGTACCTGCAACATTTTAACAGCAAGAGCATTTCATTCCTTATAATGCTGATACTTCTCAGCTTACACAGAAAATAAGGTTTCTCCCTAAACTGAAGAGATTTATATTTTCAGAGGTCTCCTTATCTTTCTTTACCACGTGAGAATCTTCTTTCTACATAATATATGCTCTCTTTTCTTCTCCACAGTCTCTGTTTATTTCTCAGAGAATCTAGAAAAGTTTTTTTAAATTCCTCATATCATAATATGTTTTTAATATCTTTATACCACTTATAAATTTATTTCAGGATTTTCTAAAAATACACCAAAACTTCTTGCTGCTAAGAAAATCTCTTAGCATTTTACCATAAAAAATGCATTTAAGGTTTAATTAGTTGTCCTACTTTTAAAATTAAGACAAATACAAGATTTTTTTTTATCATGAATGAGTGTTGATGTTTTTACCAAAATTCCTTGCTTTTACCCATACTTGGAGTAGACAAAACCCGTAACAGTTTTACCTTCTGTTTTTAAATTGGCTTGTTTTACTTTCTGGTGGGTATCTTTTGGTTCTTTCAGGTTCTCTTAACAGGATGGTCAGATGTTTCATTGCTTCTTTCAACTTTTATACAGTCACCAATACTATGCAGATCTTGCTGTTAGTGGTTTTTCTCCACCCACTTTGTATTTTGGATTCAGTGGAGATGTTTTCAGATGCAGTTTTGTTTAAAATCTTGTCCCTGGACTTTTGGTCTTGCTATCTAGTTACTCTGCTTGTTTTATATAGATAGGCATATCTCTGAGATATTGCTGGTTCACTTCTAGACCACCACAGTAAAGCGAGTCAAATGAATTTTTTGGTTTTGAAAAATGTCAGAAGTGCATGTAAAAGTTATGTCTACACTAATCTGTAGTTTATTAACTATTCAATAGCATTATGTCTAAAAAACCCAGTGTACGTATCTGAATTAAAAAACACTTTATTGCTAAAAATGCTATTAATAACTGTCATTGGAGCTTTCTGCTCTTTTCTAACTTCTTTCAAGCTAATTTCAGTGTTTCATGGTCTCTGAGAGTTGGAATAAATATAAATATCACTTCACCAAGCATGTAAACTTGAGTATTAAAATTCATTCTGTAACACCATCCTTAGCAGGTAATATTCTGGAATTAGTGTCAGACAAATACCTCTGCCTGCCTTTCCCTTCTGTCTTCTCTACAGTTTTTATTATGCATAGCCAGCTATGGAGGCAAGGTTCATTTGGGGTTTCTCACTGGGAAATAAAAATATCAATGCTGTAAGGGCCACTGAAGCAGAGATAATAGTTTGCGGTTTAAGTCTAGCTCCAGATGATTATTAGATTATCACATTAACGAACTATTGACCCACAATACTAAACACCATTTTTTTTTATCGTGATCCTTTAGGAAATTACTTGGGGGCTTGTAACTTGAAAGTTCAGCCTCTGCCAGCACATAGTAGTAAAGTAGATGACCATTTATAGTAAGGTGATTAAAATGCTGCAATATAAATATATGAAATCAAAGGCTATAATCAGTTTTAAGAAAGAAGGAGCAAATAATTGTTTTTTTTTTGCTTTTCTTTGTCTTCATTTTCTTACAGTTAGCATGTTACTTTTGTAAGGAGTTACTTGTAATTTAAAAAATAGAATTGAATTAACATTGTGTAAATATTTTTATTTAAAAGGCGGTGAAATCTGATGTAGAAAGCTCTATTAGGAACAAAATGGAAGGTCAAAGGGAAATGTACCAATTAGATCTCAATATAGTGGGTTTGCAATTCAGTCATCATCCTCTCTTCAATCAAGAACAAGTATTATGTGCTAGGCTACTCCAACTTTATGAGTGTTTTCAGGACAGGCAGCAACAGAATTTACCACAGCTGCTTTATGAGAAGGTAAGCATGGTTTTCATTACATTTACAGAGCTGAACCTTTAATATTGAAAGAAAAAAAAATTAGTACAGAGCAAGTTATGGTGGAATATTCCCTTAGCACTTCAACAATTTAACCAAATAAAAGAAAGCTTGATTTCAGTTTTTCTGAAAAGAAATTGTAGGAATTAACTGGCCAGGGAGACAGACTCAAACATATCCTTCAGGCTGTTTAGCATTTATAAATAGTTTGCTAATCAATGGTATTTCTTGATCTTATGACTCAAGAAGAATATTTGAAATGATTACTATTTAAAAGAACCAAATGACTATTTCAAGTCTTGTAAGAAAGTATTTTTGATAAAAATATTAATGATCCTGAACCTTCTACAGAGTTTAGTATGAGAATGATTTAGCCAACTAATCGTCAAATGGCATGCATGTGTGTGCACGCGTGCGTGTGTGTGTGTGTGTGTTTGTGTGTGTGGCGCATGCACTCAGTCATGTCCAACTCTTTGGACCTCGTGGACTGTAGCCTGCCAGGTTCCTCTGTCCATGGAATTCTTGCATGCATGCATATTAAGTAGCTTCAGCCGCATCCAACTCTTTGCAGCCCTATGGACTGTGGCTCACCAGGCTCCTCGGTCCATGGGATTCTCCAGGCAAGACTGTTGGAGTGGGTTACTTCAGGGGATCTTCCAGACTCCAGGATCAAAACTGCATATGTCTCCTGCTTGGCAGGCAGGTTCTTTATGGAAGCCCAATGACATCGTAAAGGGTACATAAAATCTGAGGAGAAATCAAAGAAATATACCCACTGACTACTTTTATAGATTTGTACCTCTCGTTTAGACTGTTTGCTGACTTTTTGATACATGAATAGTTTGTTAACTAGTGTTCTCTCTGAAAAGATATTCTGATAGGTCTCATTCAGCTAATTGATGCACTCAAATATTTAGTGAGGTATTTAGTTAAATAATCAAGCATAGTAGGGTCACCAAGACATTTCAATAAGCTAGAAATTAATTATACCTTAATATATTTGCTTTTTAAAGTACAAGTGCAAAAACAACAGGACTTAATCCATTTGACTGAGTTTTCATGTAGCAAATGTGTGGGAGTACTTCCTAAATGAAGCCTATGGATTAATAAAGTCAGAATGTTTCCTAAAACAAAAGTTGAATATTCTAACTTTTAGTTTAATATGACTATTGTTTTTTTTAATGAAAGAACCAACTCTGAAACTAAGATGTAGGTCATTGAAAATATGATTTGTCTATTTAATAGTTTTTCAACACTGTTGTGTAATCTTTGAATCCTGATCTAGCAATAGCAATTTTGTTTCACTAGAATACTACCTGTTACTGTATATAAAAACTCATTTGTTTTTCATGTAGCATGGCTTTCTGTGTAAAATAATATTGAGGAATCATCATTTGCAACATTTTTATTATATTAATGATTCTTAGGAGCCAAAAGTAATTTCTTAGCTGCTTTTTACTTTTCTTCACTTTTTTTTAAATGTGCACATAAAAAGTGCCATTTATTTATTTATAACGTGCACATAAAAATGTGCACATTTATTTATTTATTTAAAATATGCACATAAACATTTTCTCCAGTTTCCTGGTAAATTGTAAAAAGAGAAATTTGATAGGGCATGTGTATGCCCTTCTGAAATGAAAGAGAACTGTAGGAGGGAGGGAAAAAGGCCAAGGGTTGCAGGGTGTGACCATTGGTCTTCTACCAAAATACTGATTTATAATTTTTGCATCCTTTTAGTCCCTTGGTGTGAAATATATGGCTCTGCTCATTCTCACTGTGTTTAAACCAAGTTCAAAGTAGTAGGAGACTCAGTGACATCCAAGGATTTCTTAAACTGCAAAATGTCCTGTTGTGGAATGTGAGTTCCACTTAAAGAACACGAAGTGTTGTAGACAGTATAAAAGAGTAGAACGGATCCTCAGTTTTGCAGAATTCTACTGTTGTTCCCTCTAGTTTACTCAAGAGGGAAATTGCACAAGTAATACAGGAGTTCATTCCCACTGTAAGAGATTCAGTGTAGAAGTTTCATACTGTGCAAGTCCCACTTCAATCTTCACCTCATGGTTTAAACTACAGCTTTAAAGATCTCTTTTCCATGTTTTTCTAAATATACATATTCCGTGATAGATTTTAAGATAAATTGGATCTTCTGGTATGTATTATTTGGCAACTTGGCTTTTTAAAATTACTTCTTTTTTAAACTAATTTAATTACTTTAATTAAAATTACAAGTCTTGGAGCTTGTCCCATATCACTATATATAGACCTATAATATACATTCATTTTAATATGTTCAATCACTCTTCATTCTTGACACTTCTTATGGTCATGAATAACTTCATAAATGACTTCTTAGGTCATTTCCATCTTCTTATGATTACAAGTAATAAAGCAGTGAACATCCGTGTATCTATGTATTCGAGCACATGTGTGAACACTTCTGCAGGCTAGATTTGTAGAAGTGAAAGTTCTTGGTCAAGAGTAAAGATGCATGAAGTTTAAATTTTTATCAGAGAGAATGAATTGCCTTTCCAAGAAAGTTTTTCAGTTTGAATTTCCACTGATAGTATAGGACAGACTCTTACTTCCCAGAGTCCTAACCAACAGTTGATATTACTTGCCCAGTTTTCTGTATAGCTTTGTTCATCTTTATAAGAGTTTTCATAGATATATATGTACAAATATATATACACATATAACTATTTACACATGTAAATACACACACATTGCATGTACAAAATGTATCTCTTTTGAATATGTTTTAAATATTTTTATCCCATTCTGTTACTTGCCTTTGACTTCATTTTTCCTATCTCTTGGAAATATTTAAAATTTATGAGGTCAAATCTGTCAGTTTTTTTCTTTGGGGACTTTAGGTTTTGTTGTTCATTTAAATTTCCTAGATTTTTATCAGTTAGCATATCTTTGGTTACTTAGCATATCTTTGGTTACAATTCACAGAGAGCTCTCTCAGTTGCTTTAAACCATAGGGAAAAGGTATGACTTTCTGTATCAAAAGTTCTAAGTTAGGGCAGTTCTGTAGTTGGTTAATTTGATGGCTCAACAGTATGAAACAACCCTGACTTTTATAAGGACAAGTATCTCCTCATTGGTTTTTTTCCTAGAATAAAATTTGTATATTCTTATAGAGTTGATCTTCCATATGAACATTAGAATTAGCTTGTCAACTTCTATTTTAAAGATTCTCCTACCATTTTTACTGCAGCTGCTTTGAAAATGAAAGTGTTAGTCTCTCAGTCACGTCCGACTCTTTGCAATCCCATGGACTGTAGCCGACTAGGCTCTCTGTCCGTCGAATTCTCCAGGCAAGAATAATGGAGTACATAGCCATTCCCCTCTCCAGGAGATCTTCTGACCCAGGGACCGAACCTGGGTCTCTTGCATTGCAGGCAGATTCTTTACCATCTGAACCACCGGTTATTATATTAATCATGAAAGGAATTTTATCTTTAAAAAATTGGGTTTCCTCATCCAGGCATGTAGTATGTCTTCACAGTTGTTGAGGTTTTCCCTTGTGTTTGCAGTAGAAGTTTATATCCATTGACTTCAGTCTTGGAGTTCCCACAAACTGTCCCTAACTGTGATAGGCTTTTTCTGCCTATCCTTGTTATAGAGAACAGTTTCCCCTGGTTTTCTTTCTTTGTAAATATTCTCTGTGGATATTTCTCTTTGTTTTATAGTTTCTTCAGTACATTTTGTTGATTTTATTTGATTTCTTTTCTTATGTTGCTATATATTTATTCTTTTATAGAGATAGGTGTAGATATAATTATAAAATACTTACATAGATATGGTTGTGATGATGACAGTGGATATGGATAAAGACAGATAGATATCTTTTCTGTAACCATGGGATGTTGGGTAGAAGATAAAATAGATTCCTGTGTTCAGTCTTCTATCTTGATTGATTGACATTTCTTTATGTTAATTAATCAAATGACTACCTAGAAGTTGCATGGTATAAGGTTTATTTCTTAGACAAATATTGAGGCTCTTTTTCAGTTCTGCCTGAAGATACTTTTATGAAATATATTTTGGAAAACAAGACAGTAATACAAAAAAAGTATACACTTGTGTTTCTGATGCACATACTTAGACTTACAGGTGAATTGGAGTGATAGTAACAGGTGGATGAAGTGTACCAAAAAAGCTCTTTTGTTTTAGCTTAAAGCACTGACGGATGCTACCAAATTAGCAAATGAAAATTTGGAAATAAGCCAGCTGACCAAAAAATCTTTGCAGGATTATCATTGGCAGATAAGGTAGGTTTTAGGACATTCTTGTATTCATCAAGCATTTATTAAGGAGCTTGTTTAAACAAAGTATTGTACTGTGCTGTGGAAGATGTAAAATGAGAAATTAACAATATCCTTACTATTTTTAAAATTGAAATATACCTGATTTACAATATTTTGTTAGTTTCAGGTATGTGGCAAAGTGATTCAGTTGTAATTTTCAGATTATATTCCATTATAAGTTTTATCAAATATTTGCCATTATAAGATTTATCAAATATAATTCCCTGTGCTAAGCAGTAAGTTTTGTTGCTTACCTATTTTATGTGTAATAGTTTGGGTTAATCCAACACTTCTAATTTGTTCCTCCTTCCCGCCTTTTCCCTTTGGTAACCTTAAGTTTCTTTTCTATGTCTCTGAGTTTGTTTCTGTTCTGTATACAGATTCATTTGTATTATTTTTTAGATTCCACGTATAAGTGATGTTATATAGTATTTGTTTACTCTTTTGACTTGCTTCACTAAGTAAAATACTCTCTAGGTCCATGCATGTGTGCATGCTAAGTCGCTCAGTCGTGTCCGACTCTTTGCGACCCCATGAATCGCAGCACGCCAGGCCTCCTTGTCCATCACCAACTCCTGGAGTTCACTCAGACTCACGTCCATCAAGTCCGTGATGCCATCCAGCCATCTCATCCTCTGTCGTCCCCTTCTCCTCCTGCCCCCAATCCCTACCAGCATCAGAGTCTTTTTTCCAATGAGTCAACTCTTCGCATGAGGTGGCCAAAGTACTGGAGTTTCAGCTTCAGCATCATTCCTTCCAAAGAAATCCCAGGGCTGATCTCCTTCAGAATGGACTGGTTGGATCTCCTTGCAGTCTAAGGGACTCTCAAGAGTCTTCTCCAACATCACAGTTCAAAAGCATCAATTCTTCGGCACTCAGCCTTCTTCACAGTCTAACTCTCATATCCATACATGACTACTGTAAAAACCATAGCCTTGACTAGACGGACCTTAGTCGGCAAAGTAATGTCTCTGCTTTTGAATATGCTATCTAGGTTGGTCATAACTTTTCTTCCAAGGAGTAAGCGTCTTTTAATTTCATGGCTGCAGTCACCATCTGCAGTGATTTTGGAGCCCAGAAAAATAAAGTCAGCCACTGTTTTCACTGTTTCCCCATCTATTTCCCATGAAGTGATGGGACCAGATGCCATGATCTTCGTTTTCTGAATGTTGAGCTTTAAGCCAACTTTTTCAGTCTCCTCTTTCACTTTCATCAAGAGGGTTTTTAGTTCCTCTTCACTTTCTGCCATAAGGGTGGTGTTATCTGCATATCTGAGGTTATTGATATTTCTCCCGGCAATTTTGATTCCAGCTTGTGTTTCTTCCAGTCCAGCGTTTCTCATGATGTACTCTGCATATAAGTTAAATAAGCAGGGTGACAGTATACAGCCTTGACGTACTCCTTTTCCTATTTGGAACCAGTCTGTTGTCCCATGTCCAGTTCTAACTGTTGCTTCCTGACCTGCATACTGGTTTCTCAAGAGGCAGGTTAGGTGATCTGGTATTCCCATCTCTTTCAGAATTTTCCACAGTTGATTGTGATCCACACAGTCAAAGGCTTTGGCATAGTCAATAAAGCAGAAATAGATGTTTTTCTGGAACTCTCTTTTTCCATGATCCAGCGGATGTTGGAAGCAGGAAACTCTCTGGGAGGTACTTATTGGGTAGAAAGTTAAACTTGCACAAAGATATGACAACTCTGAGTGATTTGATAGTTAAAGCATTTCTCTGACTCCCTGCCCATTGACCTAAAATGGCTCTACAGATTGTTAACCACTGGAGGCAAGTTGTTTTAAATAATTGGGTTTTCTAGAATAGCCTGCTGCTGCTGCTGCTAAGCCGCTTCAGTCATGTCCGACTCTGTGTGATCCCATAGACAGCAGCCCACCAGGCTCCCCCATCCCTGGAATTCTCCAGGCAAGAACACTGGAGTGGGTTGCCATTTCCTTCTCCAGTGCATGAAAGTGAAAAGTGAAAGGAAGTCGCCCAGTCATGTCCGAATCTTAGCGACCTCACGGACTGCAGCCTACCAGGCTCTTCTGTCCATGGGATTTTCCAGGCAAGAGTACTGGAGTGGGGTGCCACTGCCTTCTCCAAGAATAGCCTAGTTCAGTATAAACATTGTTACTTGAGGAAGCTGACATATGCCTTGTACAGGTACTGGCATGTAGTGAACTATCTCTGTAAATAGTAGTTGAATGAATGAATGAATAGAAACCATCAGTATATACAAAACAGTAAATTACTGTTGTTTATAAGGTTAACTAAAACTTAAAGCCAAAAACACTCATTGACATAAAGAACGCTGAGGAAGTAAGGAAAGACTAAGGAGCAAAAAGAGTGGTAAATACGTGGCTAAGTCTCAGTGAGCAGTCATGTAATGATGTTTTCAGTTCAGTCGCTCAGTCGTGTCCCACTCTTTGCGACCCCATGAATCGCAGCACGCCAGGCCTCCCTGTCCATCACCAACTCCCGGAGTTCACTCAGACTCATGTCCATCGAGTCCGTGATGCCATCCAGCCATCTCATCCTCGGTCGTCCCCTTCTCCTCCTGCCCCCAATCCCTCCCAGCATCAGAGTCTTTTCCAATGAGTCAACTCTTCACATGAGGTGGCCAAAGTACTGGAGTTTCAGCTTTAGCATCAGTCCTTCCAAAGTAATCCCAGGGCTGATCTCCTTCAGAATGGACTGGTTGGATCTCCTTCAGAATGGACTGGTTGGATCTCCTTGCAGTCCAAGGGACTCTCAAGAGTCTTCTCCAACACCACAGTTCAAAAGCATCAACTCTTCGGCGCGCAGCCTTCTTCACAGTCCAACTCTCACATCCATACATGACTACTGGAAAAACCATAGCCTTGACTAGATGGACCTTAGTAGGCAGGGCATAAAATTAGAGAGTTCACAAAATGGCTTAGACTTAAAGGTAAGACATAATACCATAAAACTCCTAGAAGAGAGCATAGACAAAACATTGACATAAATTGTACCAATGTTTTTTTAGTCTGTCTCCCAAGGCAAATAGAAATAAAAAACAAAAGTAAACAAATAGGCCCTAATCAAACTACAGACTTTTGTACAGCAAAGGAAACAGACAAAAACAAAACCAAAAACCCCAAAAAGACAACTTACGGAATGAGAGAAAGTATTTGCCAATGGTATGACTGACAAGGGCTTAATCTCCAAAACGTATAAATAGCCTGTACAATTCGATAACAAAAAAACAACCCAGTCAAAAAATGGGCAGAAGACCTGAATAGAAATTTCTCCAAAGAAAGTGTAAAGATGGTCGGTAGGCCCATGAAAAATACTCAGCATCACTAATTATTAGAGAAATGAGAATTGAAACTACAATGAGGTACCACCTCATACCAGTCAAAGTGGTCATCATTAAGTCTACAAGTAACAAATGCTGGAGAGAGTGTGAAAAAAGGGAGTCCTTCTGCCCTGTTGGTGGCAATGTGTGTTGGTGTATCCACTATGGAAAACAGGATGAAGTTTCCTAAGAAAACTAAAAATAGAATTACCACATGATCCAGCAATCCCACTTCTGGGCATATACCTGGGTAAAGCTATAATTCGAGAAGATGCATGTACCCCTATGTTCATAGTAGAACTATTCACAATAGCCAAAACATGGAAATAACGTATAATAAATGTCCATCGACAGATGAATGGGTAAGGAAGGATGTGGTACATACCTACAATGGAATACTACTCAGCCATTAAAAATGATGTCGTTTGCAGTTTCATGGATGAAACTAGATTGTCATACTGAGTGAAGTAAGTCAGAAAGAGGAAAGCAAATACCATATGATATCATTTCTATGTGGAATCTAAAGTGAACCTATCTACAAAACAAGCAAACTCACAGACATAGTGATCAGACTTGTGGTTGCCAAGTGGGGAAGGAGAGGAAGGAGCTGAGGATTTGGGGTTGGTAGATGCAAACCATTTGCATTTAGAATGGATAAACAATAAGCTCTTACTTCATAGTACAGGAAACTGAATACAATTTCTTGGGAAAACCATAATGGGAAAGAATATTTTAAAAAGAATGTATATATGTGTAAAACTGAGTCACTTTGCAGTATAGCAGAGGTTGGCACAATATTATAAATCAACTCTACTTCAATTTAAAAAAACAGTTAAAACATAAAAGTTTTAGAATGGAGTAAAGAATGGAGAAGGGTAAGAGTAATTAAAGATATTTGCATTGGCGATTAAGACTTTAGTAAATCAAGGACTTAAATTTTAATTTATAACCTCTAAAGGAAGAGAATAAAAAGATATAGTTTCCAAATCAAGAGGAAAATGAGATAATAAAAAAATACCCAACCGATCCAAAAGAAGGCCAAAAAAAAAAAAAAAAAAGAGAGAAACAGAACAGAGAAACATGAGACAAGGAGAAAGCACAAAGGAAAATGGTGAAGTTGAACCTAAATATATCTAAATGAGTTAAGCAATCCATTTTTATATAGACTGGATTATGTTACTTTGGTATTCAAGTAGTATACTCATTATCCCATCAGGCAAAGTACTTCTAAATTTGAAGCAGTAGTTCTGATTGTTAATCTGAAAAAGGTATGATAAATATACTACAGAATGTCCAGAAAACCTGGAAATACATGGATTTTAGTAGAGTCCTTTTGAATAGTGAAAAATCTTAAAAACACATAAGTCTCTAAATGGAATTTCATTCTCTATGTGAAGATGTGAGTAAAATGAAAAAAAAAAAAAAAAAATGAGGTGGGGAGCCCAGAAGAGTTAGTGCAATAAATTGTTTGAAGCCATTTGTAATGACTTGTAGCTCTAATCCACTAACATGGTGGGGTTTTTTTTTCATTTTTATTGAAGTCTGGTTGCTTTACAATGTTGTGTTAGTTTCTACTGTACAGCAAAGTGAACCATATATATATATATATATATGTATATATATCTCTCCCCTCTCTTGGATTTCCGTTACATTTTGGCCATTGCAGAGCACTGAGTAGATTTTCCTGTGCTATACAGTAGTTTCTCGTTATCTATTTTATACACAGTATCATGGTGTGTGTATGTCAATTCCAATATCCCAGTTCATCCCACCCACCCTCCTTTCCCTTTTGGTATCCATATGTTTGTTCTGTACACCTGTATCTCTATTTCTGGTTTGTAAATAGGTTGCCTACACCATTTTTTTCAAATTCCATATATTAATATATGCGTTCCTATGTGATACTTGTTTTGTCTCTCAATCCATCCATGTCTCTACAAATGACCCAGTTGCACTCCTTTTGTGATAGTAACACTCCATTGTATGTATGTGCCACATCTGCTTTATCCGTTCCTCTGCTGATAGATTAGGCTGTTTCCATGTCCTGGCTATGGTAAATAGTACCGCAGTGAACACTGGGCTGCATGTGTCTTTTTGAATTCTAGTTTTCTCTGGGTATATGCCCAGTTCACTAACGTATTTTTAATCTAGCATTATTGTTGTAGTGATACAAAACAACTCTATGAGTTAGAAAAGGAAAAGGACTTTTCCCTGCTACACAGTATTTTACGGACTTGGAAACAGATAAAATCCCTTCGACAACGACAAGGGTTTACAAGCACTTCAGTAAAGTTACAGTTTCAGAGGTGAGTGGCTGCTCTGTCTGTTCTTATAGGTCTCCTGAGGAGCTGCCCACTAATCACTGGGAATTAACAGAAACTGGGAAAAAAAATCCAGAAGTTAGTCAACTGCTTGATGTAGTCAACAAAGAATTTGTATCTTGAATATATAAACCGAAGTTACAGCTTTAAGACAACTGTTTTCCAGAGCAACTGCACCATTTTCTATTCCCAACAGAGCATATAATATCAAAGAATCTCCTTCTTAAAAGATTAAAATTTAACGACTAAACTTTGTACTGAAAAGTGTAAACGCCTGCCATCTGAAAGTGTTCCAAATAACTGGGGTTTTGCTGGACTACTAATGGAAGAGGAATAATAGTAATACCTACTTCGTAGGGTTGCTGTGAGAATTGAGTGAGTTAATATGTGTAAAGTACTTAGAACATTGCCTGGCATGTACTTAATAAGTACATGTTTGAGTTCAGTTCAGTTCAGTCGCTCAGTTATGTCCGACTCTTTGCGACCCCATGAATCACAGCACGCCAGGCCTCCCTGTCCATCACCAACTCCCGGAGTTCACTCAGACTCACGACCATCGAGTCGGTGATGCCATCCAGCCATCTCATCCTCTGTCGTCCCCTTCTCCTCCTGCCCCCAATCCCTCCCAGCATCAGAGTCTTTTCCAATGAGTCAACTCTTCACATGAGGTGGCCAGAGTACTGGAGTTTCAGCTTTAGCATCATTCCCTCCAAAGAAATCCCAGGGCTGATCTCCTTCAGAATGGATGGTTGGGTCTCCTGGCAGTCCAAGGGCCAATGTTTGAGTTAGCTGGCAGTAATAGTAGTAGTTGTTAGTGATGGTGGTGGTAATGGTTGTAGAAATAATAGTTCAGTAGTAGTCATTGTTAGTGGTGGTGGTGGTGGCGGCAGTCACTGTATTGGTGGTAATGTCATGAAATCCTTACTGTTTATGCATAAACCCCAAGGAGTATAACTGATTTACCACTTACTGTTGCTATAGTGTCTTGCCCTTACACATGCTCATGTTCACAGCTTAAGAAATATGAGAGGGACTTGCTTGGTCTGCTTGGACTACCACTTGCTTGGTGGTCCAGGGGTTAAGACTCCACGCTCAACCATGCAAGGGGTGTGAGTTCAATCCCTGGTCGAGGAACTAAGATCCTACATGCTACCTGTTGTGGCCAAAAATTAAAAAAAATAAATAAGAGGAAGCATGAGTATGCCCTTAAATTTTTATCTTCCATCCCCATTGATTCCTTATTCTCATCAGAGAGGTTTCTTTAAAAAGGGCATAAAAATACTAACAGTAAATTAACTGGGCTTCCCTGGTAGTATTTAATAAGTAGGGAGAAATCTGTGAAAACTGAGAACAAGCTTATGAAATTTTATATTTATATGCATATATATGTATGTGTATCATACTGATAAATTCCTTGGGATATAAAATTATTTAATGTAAGAGATTGTGATGTAGTGTGCAGTGTGTTGGCAAGATCTCTAACAACTCACATAATCCCATTATTTATGCTTTAAATAATTCTATTTTTTATTAATTAGGTTGAAAATGAATAAATGTGATGAACAAAAACAAGGATTGTCAAAAGTGTCTGGGACTGAGAAGAAAACTGAAGGAAAAGCATTTAAGAACAGGAAGAAACAGGAGGTATTTACACTGCAAAATAACATTCAACTCATCCTAACTGGTTATAATATTTGTTTGATAGAATAGGAAATCTTGATATTTGTAACAGTTACCCAACAAAATGACAAATAAAAAAGTTTAATTTTAAGAATAATTGTCCTAAACACTGAACTTACATTATAAATTATTTCTTTTTCTGTTTCTAGAGCTTCTCATATTTAGCTTCAGAATTTGAAGAAACAGATATTGAAATAGTAAATCCAATTACCATGATACCACAACTTTCTTTCACAGCAGAATTAACAAACTTATCTAGATGTTCACTGTAAGCATTTTCAAAATTATTTTAAGCATTTTCAAATTATTTTTCTTCATTATATGTTATCTAGTTACTGTATTGTTTCTTTAATAATGTTAGATTTCCTGATTGCTAAGTTTAAAAAATAAATTTGCGCTTTTAATTACTACCATAGTTCTATGATATTATCCTCATTTTAGAGATGGGTGTTCTAGTTTATGACTGAGGTGGGACATAAACCAGTTTGGTGTGATGATTGGTTCCTGTTTTGCTATGGTAGTAATTTTTGTTCAGGTATAAATAGGTGGACTATAAAGCCACTGTGAAAAATAGGATTATATGGTCATCCTTGCTTGTTGAAGGATCTCCTGGCTTTCATAGAAAATGTTCTGATTAGAAAGGACCCTCTGGAAAATTTTTCTACTTGGACAATACAAGCTTCTTTCTTTCCCACTTGTGACTTCTTCCTTGACCTTTAAGGTTTTCTTTCTACTCCTAGGAAATCCATGCAAAACAGATATCATGCGGATCCCCACTTCTCCCATCTCTAAGCCTTGGATCTCATCCCTTAAAGAGGATGTAGCAACTTAGACTTCCCTGGTGGCTCAGAGGTTAAAGCGTCTGCCTCCAATGCGGGAGACCTGGTTTCGATCCCTGGGTCGGGAAGATCCCCTGGAGAAGGAAATGGCAACCCACTCCAGTATTCTTGCTTGGAGAATCTCATGGACTGAGGAGCCTGGTGGGCTGCAGTCCATGGGGTCACAAAGAGTCGGACACGACTGAGTGACTTTACTTACTTACTTTTACTTAGCAACTTAGAGCGCTGAACTAGGTACAACTTTCCAGCCTCTGGCCCATGAAATATTTGGTACCAGCTTGTCTTTGAGTGCTGTGAATGTGCAGCATTTAGTGTGGTGTTGGAAGATCCTGGGTGTCCAATAAATACTCATGTTCATTAAATGAATGAATAAGTGGTTAAACTTTTAAATGAACATAAAGAGTGGCAAACATAAAGGCAAAATTATCGTTACCTTCTTTCTGACTAGAGAAGTAGAGCAGTGAAGCAGTGTTTTATTTGTTCTACACCTACTTCCAAAAAGGGGCCCAAGATAATTTCTTGTGTAAGATGCCCACAAAAGGACCATCTAAATAAGGATAAGAGAACTGCCATAAAATGGAAGTCAGAAATAAAGAGGAGAAAAAGAAGGAAGAAGATATTTGGGCTGGAAAGGATAAGCTAAAACTTAGAGGAAGTCAAGGCAAAAAGAAATTAAATGCTCTATATCCTTTCACAGCTATTGCTGTCATTATCCACTGAAAATGTCCAGCTGAATAAGAATTGAGTCTTTAGAAAAGAATAATATGCTTATGTCAAAGAGAGAGATAAAAGGAGTACATGGACTAAGGGAACATTAAAAAGAGTTTACAGGTGCGAAAAGGCAAGATTTCATGAAGATGAATATAATCCCGAATTAACAAATTCTCATAATCAGTAGATAAGCTCATTATTTAAACTACTTTCAGAGGGCAATGTAAGGGACATATTTTATGAAACTGTTAATGTTTCTTTAAAGGTATTGGGAGGAAGGTAAAAAAAAAGACCACCAGGGAGATAGGAAGAAGAAGTAATCTTTTGTCTCATACCCCTTTGAGAAGATTATAGAGAAGATGGGCAGCTATGCTGGCCGATAGGATGATCAGGGTGGAGAACAGAAGGGAATTTTATGTTTCAGCCTATGGCTTATCTTCCAACTAGTCTTTTACCTTCTGAAAATCAGGATCAAATCTTAACTATCATTAGGTCAATTGGCTTGTATCTGAGAAGATAGTCAATAAATGTTGGTTGAGAGAATGAATGAATGGGTGGAGGGAAGATGCCTTAGGAGTTCATATTATTGAATGGATCCATTTTTTTCCCTAACAAGTGTTGTCATAGTAGCCCCAAGAAGTTAACCTTTCTGGCTGGCCTCTGATCTTTGGGTTCAGAGAAACAATGTCCTAAAAAAAAAAAGAATATATAACCTAAAGCCTAAAGAGATTCACAAAGACCTTTAAGAGGACACAGCAAGGCTATTGTCTTAGAGTCACCTGCTTGAGGTTATTGAAAACATAATGTGTGTGTATGTGTGTGTGTGTGTTTTAAAAGTTTGAAAATATTTCTGAATTCTTGATGCAAGCTCCCTCACCCTCATTCCTAAGTCCCTCAGTTTTTTCCTCTCATAAAACATCTTATAATGGGTGTGTTATAATCTCTTTCAGTTATAATTTAGTAAAATAAATAGTTGAATGATTTATGGTACTTTAATTTTAGTTCTCTTTCTGTTTTTGAGTTAGCATCTTTTTAAAGAAATTTCTTGATAGGCGAAATTTTTTATCTGTGGATAAGAGATAGGCAAAATGTTATTGGGCTTAAAAATAGCATTTGTTCTCTAAAATTACCATATTTTAATATATTGAGGTATATTTTGAAAAGAATAATATTTTATATCTTGTTTTCTTTTCAAGAGTCTCTTAAAAGTTTATTTAATTTTTAGGTATGAACAAAAGAGGAGAGCCAAAATTCAAAAGCTTAAATATTTTATTAAAATCTTATACAACATAAACAGGTTTCTTGCACTTCAGTATCTCCTCTACAGTTTGATTTTAAAGTCATGTTTCAGCAAATTTTCAATATTCAGTTAATATATTGGCCTGAAACAATTTGCTTGGAGGTATGCCATTGTCATTTAATTTTGTATATTATTTTATATAATGCATAATTAAAAATTTCTTGTTAGTTACTTTGTAAGTTTTTTATATTAAGATATTAATATTTATAAATAATATACTTAAAATTCATCAGTAGTCTTTTATGCTTTAAGTACAAAATTATTTGATTTGCAGTTGTCCTAAATACTTCTTTCCTGCTATAATTCTTGCCAACCTGAGACATGCAGCATTATTCATTTATTAGTGAGGTGGAAGAGGTGAAAGAAAGTTGTTTAAACTATAAGTAGTATAGCAATTGTTAGTGTTGAATAATTTCTTCAAATTGCCCCAACCATGGCTTGGTGATTTCAGTCTTTTGATATATTTGTTCATCTTTTAAAAAAATTTTAAAAAGAATCTGATGAAGAAACACACATGTAACAGACCCCTGATCCCTTCCCAAAGACCCCATCATAAGAATCCTGGCACTAAAAGAAGAAAATATGATAATGAAGACAAATTAGAAACAGGAATGGAGTCTAGACAACAAGTCTTGATGGCTAATGTAAGAGTTAAACTTGAACCTAAACCTGAAAGAAAAGTTAGGAGGGGTAAAGATTTGTGTTATACGAGTATGGAGTGGAGTCTGAGACATGGGGAGATTATTATTACAAATCTAAATCAGTTATTTTTCAATGCCTAAAATAACTTTGTGCTGTCCTTGATCAGAAGCTGTATTCATTTTATTCATCTGTGCTATTAAGTTACTATCATTTTTAAATGTGCCTCTGTTGAAATTTTTAAATTAATTAATTAATTTTAATTGGAGGCTAATTACTTTACAATATTGTAGTGGTTTTTGCGATACATTGACATGAATCAGCCATGGGTGTACATTGTTGAAATTTTTATTTTGAAAATATACTGACTACGTTTCCTACTATTGTACCTAAAATAAATTGTGATATCATAATCTAACCTCTTGAAGTTTAAAATTGCCCCCTCTCCCAAAATAGGTGAGTGTAGATTTTGAATCCTTCATCATCATCAATTTGCACATTATCCTAACAAAGAGGTAGAGAAAGAAATGAATCTATCTAGGGATAATTCACACCATTAACAGCTGCATGAATAGCTAAATAAATCTATATGCCCTTGATGAACACATACGAACCTACATTCTAATTTTATTATTATTTTTCTTTACTCTTTCTTCACTTCAGCCAAACTGAACTGAACTTTTTTGTTTTTTTTTTCCCATATATTTTTGCAATTCCCTACTTAGACTTTTTTAATATTACAGTTTCTCCACTTATAGTGCCTATTTTCATTCTCGACACGTCATCTCAACTACACAGGTATTGATAGCTGTCACTGGGGGCAAGTCGTCTCCTGGGAGAGTCCAGGTGTCATGCTGTACCTTTACATCTGCTGCTGTCCAGGATCTGGCCTCCAAAGTGAATTTGACAGTTCCTTGAGAATGCATGAACATACCCTAAACAAGTCTGCAAGATTGATGTGTAAAATCAGAATGCCAACTGAATATTTGAATATATTTGTCAGTTCATTATCTCTTTTTAGTTAGCCAGTTTACTAATTTACAACAAGAAAATTTTTTTCAGAGATGTAAATATTTAAAATCCATTAGCTATAATTAGCTATAACCCCTGCAAACCTTTCTGTATTAGCAATGCCTTCGGCAAAGGGACCAGTGTGTTGGCTTAAATTCACTCTTATAGGAACAGCATTTAGATGACCAGAAAAATACTTGTCTCTTTGTTTTGTGTTTTTCTCTGCCTTCTTGGTTATCGACTGTCCTTTTGGTTGGTACATTCTTTTTTATCTTTTAAGGGGCATTCACCCTCCTTGATTTTCTTTTCTTTAGAGCACATATCACTGTTTCCCCAGACACTGATAAGAGTATAAGTCAAAATAATATTTTCCTATTGAAAAAATTGGGTTTGTAGTTATGGCAGTGATGGAATTCTAGTAGAAAGCACACCATACAGAATTGTAAGACCTACTCAGTAGATGTCTGTAGAACAGCATACTCAGCGCCTCCCTTACTCCTTCTTCTGGGACTTGTCCTCCCTTCCCTGCTACATAGCTTGTTTAATCTGTCCTTGGACTCCATGAGCCAACAACTCTCCCTTTTTCTTAGGCAATTCAACCTGAGTTTCTATCACTTTTAATAAAAATTAATAAAGTTTCATATAGAGATTTCATTTCTTCACTTATAAAATGGGAAGAGTAATGGCCATTTCTTGTAATTTTTATCAGGTTTAAATAAGATAAAGGACTTTTAAAGTGCTACACAAAACTAAGTTCTTTGGGTATTGTGTTATATATACTGAGTTCCCAGAACTATATTTCTGATCCTTTTATTCAATTGATTTTCTTTGAAACCAGTGAAAGGCACTATACTTTTAAACACATAAGATTACCCAGTTTTATCACAGTCATGTGAATCAAAGGCTCTAGAGAAATAACCTATTTTACATTCTAGTATTTTTAAAGAATTATGTGATGATCTTTGTTTTAGTTTTTTTTTATTTTGTACTTTCAGTGAGTTATCAATCATTTCTTTTATATTTAGGTTTATGAAATAAGTAAAAAGACATGCTTACTGGCAAAACTATATTTACCCTTACCTAACAGCACAGAGTTGAAAAGCAAAACTATTTTGGAATATCTAGAATTTAGCTCTGATAAACTGGTCATACCTGCATATGGAGAAGTAGGAAGCAGTAAGTTTATTAAAAATATGTCTTCCCTCCTATTTCCTTCATGAGTTCTATATCCTAAATGACCCTGGGTCATTCATATGAATGAAGAATCCTATTCATAGAGTCATAAAAGATTTTGGTAGATGCCAGGGGCTGGGGGTGGTGGGTTGTGGGCTGGAAAGGGAGAATGAGGATTTAGTGTTCAATGGAGACAGAGATTCAGTTTAGGAAAGTGAAAAATTTGGGAGATGTGAGAATTGCACAGCAGTGTGAATGTACTTAGTGCCACTGAAATGTACAGTTAAATGTTGTTAAAATAGTACATTTTATATTATGTGACCTTTACCACAATTAAAAAAAAACATTAAAAAGGAATCCTGTATTTACAGTGTTAGGTTAAAACGAATTAAGTTCTTCCAGAGAGTAAACTAATTTTTAAAACTTTGACTTGAATCGGATCTTTGGGAAATCTAAACTTTGGGACAAGCTCCTTTGCTTTTCCTAGGGTATCTGAGACAAGAGCACTGTGCTTTGTATAATGTGAGCTCCACACCTAAGTGGGGAGATTGCTCTGCCCCTACATGACCTTTGAAGTGAAGTGAAAGTCTCTCAGTCATGTCCGACTCTTTGCAACCCTATGGACTATACAATCCATGGAATTCTCCAGGCCAGAACACTGGAGTGGGTTGCCATTCCCTTCTACAGAGATTGAACCCAGGTCTCCTGCATGGCAGGTGGATTCTTTATCAGCTGAGCCACCAGGGAAGCCCACCAGATGGTCTGACTTTTAGTAAAGCCTGAAGATGCTCCAGGACATGTTGATTCATCTTTGAACTGAATAGGGGAGGAAGGAAGAGAGAGAAAAGAAGAGATAACTCCTGCATGGCAGGTGGATTCTTTATCAGCTGAGCCACCAGGGAAGCCCACCAGATGGTCTGACTTTTAGTAAAGCCTGAAGATGCTCCAGGACATGTTGATTCATCTTTGAACTGAATAGGGGAGGAAGGAAGAGAGAGAAAAGAAGAGATAGAGAGAGGAAAGAAGAAGGGGTTTTTTTTTTTTTTACTGTCTTTCAACTGATTTTCCTCCTCCTGCAATTTAAGTTAGCATGTCTGCCAGAATGCTGTCATTGCTCTTCTCCCACGGTTCCCTTCTCTCTCGCCTTCCTTGGGGTGTTGTAATTGCTGTGTCTATCTGGTGAAAAGAAAGGAAATATGAATGAGTGGGCAAGGAGGAGAGAAAGAAATAAGCAGGCAAAGGAACAAGGAAAGTAGAGAAAATGAGGGAGGGATGTAGTCTGCTTAGATAAAGTCCAGATGAAGCAGAAAAGCAGGTTGTGGAGACCCAGGAGAAAAGACTTAGAAAAATTTAGGATGCACTGAGCACTTGGCAGAAGTTTCAAGAAATATCGCTGAGCTCTCTGGAGACTGAGAAAGAAGATGAGGAGAGGGAAAAAATTGAAGAATGTAGGAAAGGAGCCAAACAGTAGCTCTTTTTCTGCTAGCATGCGTGCTCAGTTGCTAGTTGTGTCAGATTCTTTGTGACCCTATGGACTGCAGCCCACCATGGAGTTTCCCAGGCAAGAATACTGAAGTGTGTTGCCATTTCCTACTGCAGGGGATCTTTCCCCCCACCGCCATACCCCCTGTCAGGGATCAAACCCACATCTGATCCTACGTTGGCAGGCAGATTCTTTACCACTGAACCACATTGGAAAGCCTTTTTTTGCTGCCAGTGGTTTTTTTCCTTGCTGGCAACCACTCCCAGAAAGAATGGTTAGAAAACGTGTTCAGATAAATTCTCTCCCCTCTTGTTTGTAGTCTGTTTGAAACAGTCTGCCTTGAGGGATTTTGGTTAGGAGTTGAAGGAGAGCTGTAAGAATAGAGCCTGCAGTCAGATAAATTTTGTATTTCTGGGGTTCCAGGAACACGTGAAAGGGGAAAAAACTGTAATGTGCTCAAATATTCATATGTTTTTAATACCGTTTATAAACAGATGTGCCCTTTCTTCTTGAGGAAAATGGAACTGAAGAACTTTGTCTTTTGACGTCAGGAAAACTAAGCTATTCTCTATCATGGGCCTTAGATGAAAATGGTGTTCCTCTGACACCTGTGACACAGTCGTTACGATCTGCTTTCTGCAGGTAATAAACTTTATGCTTGAAAAATAATGCCAGTCCTCAGCAAAGCATCAAGCCTACAAAAGGGAAACTCTAGATAAATGGTAGGAACAGTTTAGTTTACTTGGATGTTGCTTTATTTTTATTTGTATTCGTAAATTATAAAATCTTTGTTTTATTTTTAATCACTCCCCTAAGGCAATACGTGTCTTTATGTGTAAGAGAATGTGTCTTTTCAATGTTTAGGATTAGAGCCACATGGATGATGACAGAGGCAGTTCCACAGTCCTTAGACTGTGTAGGCAAAGGCCAAGACTCCCAAGGATTTGATTTCTGGGACCTTTATCTCTCCCAGTCATTCTGGATTATGTAAAAAAAATGATTTTTTGCATTATCGATTTGCTGGAAGAAAATGCCGGTCATAGAAATTTCTTCTATAATCCACAACTTCCTAGAGAAGTTGGAGTTAACTTCTAGACCCTATCCACAAACAGTATTACTAGAAGTACAGTAGAATTCTATAAAAATGGTGATAATGCTGGCTTATATACTGTGCTATGTTTGAGTAAGATGACACATATAAAGGGCCAAAAGATCTCATCATTAAAGAAATTAATGAATGATAACAACAAAAGGATAGCCTCTTCTCTCCCCATCTAAACACATATTTTATTTATTTATTAACATATTTTTAAGAAAACAAGCTAGATCCAACTATATGACATTATGGGAAAGGCAAAACTATGGAGACAGTAAAAATGTCATTGTTCACCAGGAATTAGGAAAAGGGAGGGAGGAATAGGCAGAGCACACAGGATTTTCAGGGCAGTGAAACTACTCTGTATGGTACCGTAACTGTGGATACGTGCCATTATGTGTTTGACAAAAATCCGTATAACATAGGACACCAAGAGTAAACCTTACTGTAAATTATGAATTTTGAGTGCTAATGATGGGTTAGTATAGGTCCATGGAGTATAGCAAGTGCAACTCTTTTATTGGCAACAAACATAATAAATTATAACTCTGGTGCAGGATGTTGATAGTGAGGTAGGCTGTGTATGTGGAAACTGTACTTATACCAATTTTGCTGTGATCCTAAAACTCCTTTTAAAACATTCTTATTTTTAAAGTACAGTAATAACATTTTTTAAAAATTCCTATAAATAATGTGGATTAAATAGGAAATCAAAACTGAAATTAGAGACTTATTTTTAAAATAACAATGAGAACACTATCTACAAAACTTGTGGCATATAGCCAGAATCATAGCAAAAGTTCATAAGTGGTCTTCTTGCATACATGAATGCTAAGTTGCTTCAGTCTTGAAGGAGGGTTGACTTGACCTCCTCCCGAGTAGTCTTCTTGGTAAATAAGAAAGAGTTTTAGAGAAAAGACTAAACTAATGTCAGTAGTACTCAACAATTGATGTTGAAGAAACAGGAAGTGGGTATAGATTACTCATCAAAAAGCTTGACAGTAAAAAGAGGCTGAAAATAAGAGAGAGAACAGAATCAAAGTATAGAGTTCTTAAAAATTGGGGGCAGTACTTATCTTCTAAAAGGAAGTGACAAAATTCATAGGAAAAGAGCCAGAATGTATTAGAATATGAGATAAAGAAGCCACCTGCCAATACAGGCGATGCAAGAGACTTGGGTTTGATCCCTGGTTTAGGAAGATGCCCTGGAGGAGGAAATAGCAACCCACTCCAGTATTCTGCCTGGAGAATCCCATGGACAGAGGAACCTAGCGGGCTACAGTCCATGGAGTTGCAAAGAGTCGGACACAACTGAAGCAGTTAGCACATGAACTCCTTCAGAGTCAGGATGATATTGAACCAGAACATAAGTCAATAGCTATTGGTTCTAGAGAAGAGGAGATATCTTTTCAAAGCAGAGAATGAGACAGAAATCACAGTACACACCGAAATGTAATTTTGATGGATATCCCTGTTTTGCTAGGTAAATCAGGTCATCTTAGAAACCTGGAGCCAGGGCATTTTAGGAGAAAAATGGGTTGTCATCATTCAGTCACTCAGTCATGTCCAACTCTTTGTGACCCCATGGACTGCAGCACGCCAGGCTTCCCTGTCCATCACCATCTTCCAGAGTTTCCTCAAACTCATGTCCATTGAGTAGGTGATACCATCCAACCATCTCATCTTCTGTCAGCCCCTTCTCCTCCCAACTTCAATCTTTCCCAGCATCAGAGTCTTTTCCAATGAGTCATTTCTTCCCATCAGTGGCCAAAGTATTGGAGCTTCAGCTTCAGCATCAGTCCTTCCAATGAATATTCAGGGTTGATTACTTTTGGGGTTGACTGGTTTGATTTCCTTGCTGTCCAAGGGACTCTCAAGAGTCTTCTCCAGCACCACAGTTTGAAGGCATCAGTTCTTCAGCACTCAGCCTTTTTTATGGTCCAGCCCTCACATCCATATATGACTGCTGGAAAAACCATAGCTTTGACTATATAGACCTTTGTAGGCAAAGTAAGGTATCTGTTTTTTAATTTACTGTCTAGGTTTATCATTGCTTTTCTTCCAAGGAGCAAGCATTTTTTAATTTCATGGCTGCAGTCACCATCTGCAGTGATCTTGGAGCCCAAGAAAATATAGTCTGTCATTGTTTCTGTTGTTTCCCCATCTATTTGCTATGAAGTGATCAGACCAGATGCCGTGATCTTAGTTTTTTGAATGTTGAATTTTAAGCCAACTTTTTCACTCTCCTCTTTCACCTTTCTCAAGATGCTCTTTAATTCCTTCTCGCTTTCTTCCATTAGAGTGGTGTCATCTGCATATCTGAGGTTATTGATATTTCTCCTGCAATCCTGATTCCAGCTTGTGCTTCATCCAGCCTGGCATTTCACATGATGAACTCTGCATATAAGTTAAATAAACAGGGTGACAATATACAGTCCTTCCCAGTTTTGAACCAGTCTGTTGTTCCATGTTGGGTTCTAACTGTTGCTTCTTGACCTGCATACAGATTTCTCAGGAGGCAGGTGAGGTGGTCTGGTATTCCCATCTCTTAAAGAATTTTCCACAGTTTATTATGATCCACATAGTCAAAGGCTTTAGCGCAGTCAATGAAGCAGATGTTTTCCTGGCAATGTCTTGCTTTTTCTATGATCCAATGGATGTTGGCAATTTGATCTCTGGTTCCTGCCTTTTCTAAATCCAGCTTTTACATCTTGAAGTTCTCAGTTCACCTGTTATTGAAGCCTAGCTTGAAGGATTTTGAGCATTACTTTGCTAGCATGCGAAATGAGTGCAACTGTGCAGTCGTTTGAGCATTCTTTGGCATTGCCTTTCTTTGGATTGGAATGAAAACTGACCTTTTCCAGTCCTGTGGCCACTGCTGAGTTTTCCAAATTTGTTGGCATAGTGAGTGCAGCACTTTCACAACATCATCTTTCAGGATTTGAAATAGCGCAGCTGAAATTCTATCACTTCTGCTAGCTTTGTTTGTAGTGTTGCTTCCCAAGGCCCACTTGACTTCGCATTCCAGGATGTCTGGCTCTAAGTGAGTGATCACACCATCATGGTTATCCGGATATTAAGATCAAAATGGGTAATAAGGGTAATTTATTTTGGAACCAGTGAATAAGCTTATAATATGCTGAACCAGAATTTTCTTGTGTTACTTAGTATTTCCCTAGCATAGTCCCCCACTGCAGCTATTTAAAAAATTTTTTTATTTATTTATTTTTAACACCAAAAACATTTTGGGGGTATAGCTGATTAACAGTTTTGTGATAGTTTCAGATGGCAGCAAAGTGACTCCAAGCCATACACCCAATGCAGCTATTTTTAATCTTTGTCACATCATTCTTTGTCTTTTTCTTAAAGTCAGATGTTTGCTCTCCTCACTCTAAAGCTAACTTTTATGCAAGTAATTTGGAACTTCCCTTGGTCTCTTTTAGGAATCTATTGACATATTTATATCTTTTTCTTACATTTTCTTCAACTTTTCCATCTCCCTATTCTGTAAGTCTTTCATATCCAAGAAGCTTTCTGTGCTTTAAAACAAAGAAAAATCCAAGCATTTGATTAAAGCCAAAAAACCCTTTCTGGTTGTTTTTCCTGCCCAGGTTATATTATGAGTGCTTTCCTGGTCTCTCTATATTGCCTTTACTTTTTGTTCACACATTTCATCCCCTAACCCAACGCATTTACTCCTGAAGGCTACCAAGGACCTTCTGGTCATATTTGTTGGCCTGTACTCATCTTTTTGCTTCTTGATGCCTCTTCTGTCATAGCTTCTGTGATGCTGCACTTAACAGTTCCAGTCACTTGGGAACTCAGGTTTATAAAAGATTGAAAGCAGTTGTGCAAGATTGGAACAGATGAAAAGTGTCAACAGAGAATGAACTCCAGGAAACATTTTCAAAGTTCAGAGACCTTTCTAAACTGAACTTGAAGTAAAACTCTACAGTTGGGGATTCTGAGATCAGAGAGGGAATTGCAGAGCTCTCCTCATCTACAGCTGTGGGAGCCCAAGGACTGGTGAGGAGCGGTGGTTTTAGGAACCTGGGATGGGTGCTCCAAAAGGCAAGACTGACTTGTGAGAGTCAGACCATGAAGCCAAAGGAGATCAGAAAGAGTTTGTTCATTCACTCACTCATTCATTCATTTATTCATCACTACTGACAGAACTAGAAACGGAAGAGGATCTTAGAATGCTTTATATTATAAAAGTCATATCTCTCCAGTCTCAATTAACACTGTCTAGAGTTTTTGTTTAACACATTTTAAAAACATAAAACTTTTTCTTACACTCAATAGTTGATTATTTTGTGATATGGTTAATTGAGTTTTACGCTTGCCCTAATTTCTTATCTCCCATAACTTTCATTCCGGATTTACTCTTCTTGCTGAAAGTTGTTCCCTTAACGATTCAGTCTTTTTGTAGCTTTTTGTTTTGTATTGGGGTATAGCCAGTTAACCACGTTGTGATAGTTTCAGGTGAACTGCGAAGGGACTCAACCATACATGCACATATACATGAAAATGAATCTGTTTTCATGGCTGGAAAGCTTGTTTAGTCTTTATGTATTTGAAAATGTATTTTTTTCCCTCATTCTTGAATAATTGTGTAGATGGGTGTAAAATCTGAGGCCAACACTTATTTTCCCTAAGCACTCCGAAGCCACAGTTGCATTATCTTCTGGAATTTATCATAGCTGTTTAAAAGTCTCTTGTAAGTCTAAATGTTAGTGTTTTTTAGATAGTCTTTTCTCCCTGATAACTTTAAAATTCTCTGCTTAATTCTTAGAGACAGAGCTCAGGCCTGAGGGCAGGGAGGAATGGGGAGTATTCTTAATGGGTACAGGATTTCTGTTTGGAATGATGAAAAGTTCTGAAAATAACATGGTCATGGTGACTGTGCAACACTGTGAGCATACTAAATGCCACTGAATTACATTACCTGCTTAGCATTTGTTTGTGAAGGAGGGGTTGCAGATGACGAAGGAATTTAGCTGAGTGCACAGCTAAACACCTGTAGGGATGACAGAAGGAAGCATTAGAGCAAAGGCAGGAGATGTACTGAGGTTTTTATTACTTTCCCTGAGGCAGAAATCTGGAAACTATGTTGAAATACCGTTACAACCAAATTTTTTTAAGGCTATAATGGGATAACTTTCTCTCCATAATGTATTCATTAATATTTAAACTGTACCTGAGCCTTTATTCTCTAAGGGACCTGGGCTAAGATTCTTCCCGTGAGAAGGAAAATTTTTTATGTGATGATCTTAAGGGTGTCAGGCCCTGGAGATCTCTTATGACAAAGATTAAAATAGTTCAAATGAGAGGGCAGACATAGGAATTAAAGAAGGGAAGAATACTCAAGCTTTACCTGTTTGCAAAAAGGAGTACGTCAAGGCTGTATATTGTCACCCTGCTTATTTAACTTTATATGCAGAGTATATCATGAGAAACGCTGGGCTGGAGGAAGCGCAAGCTAGAATCAAGATTGCCAGGAGAAATATCAATAACCTCAGATATGAACTAGAGTTTTCCCTGGTGGCTCAGAGGTTAAAGCATCTGCCTCCAATGCGGGAAACCTGGGTTCGATCCCTGGGTCGGGAAGATCCCCTGGAGAAGGAAATGGCAACCCACTCCAGTACTCTTACCTGCGAATCCTATGGATGGAGGAGCTTGGTAGGCTACAGTCCACGGGGTCGCAAAGAATCGGACACAACTGAGTGACTTCACTTTCACTTTCACTCAGATATGCAGATGACACCACCCCTATGGCAGAAAGTATGTATGGATGTGAGAGTTGAACTATAAAAAAGCTGAGCGCCGAAGAATTGATGCTTTTGAACTGTGGTGTTGGAGAAGACTCTTGAGAGTCCCTTAGACTGCAAGGAGATCCAACCAGTCCATCCTAAAGATCAGGCCTGGGTGTTCATTGGAAGGACTGATGTTGAAGATGAAATTCCAATACTTTGGCCACTTGAAGCAAAGAGCTGACTCTTAAAAAGACCCTGATGCTGGGAAAATTAGGGGCAGGAGGAGAAGGGGATGACAGAGGATGAGATGGTTGGATGGCATCACCGACTCAGTGGACATGGGTTTGGGTAGACTCCGGGAGTTGGTGAGGGAGGACTGGCGTGCTGCAGTTCATGGGGTTGCAAAGAGTTGGACACGACTGAGCGACTGAACTGAACTGAACTGAATTTTGCTTAACATTCTATCAAACCATGCATCGGCTTTGTTAGGAATAACTTCCAAAGATTTGATAACTTACAGTGCATGGTGTCAGATTCATGATCTCTAAAGAAGAAAATTGAGCTTCCGGATCAGGGACCAGGCCTGACCACTCAAGGCTTTTGTGTGGGCAGAAGTTTTATTACAGGAGAAAGGACAGAGAAAGCTTCTGACAGAGACGTCAGAAGAGTGTGGAGAGTGCTCACTAGGCTTAGCAAGGGAGGTATATACTTTTTCAATTGGTTATTAACAATAAATCAAAAGAATGTTTCAAGTTTGTAAAGGTCTTACTAGACCCACTCCCACAATTTACATTTTAAAATGATGGGATTAGAACTAACAATGGCAAGATTTTACCAGTCCCACTCCCACAATAAACATTTTAAAATAACAGGATTATGTTAATGGGCTTCCCTTGTGACTCAGCTGTTAAAGAATCACCTGCAATGACCTGGGTTTGATCCCTGGGTTGGGAAGATCCCCTGGAGAAGGGAAAGGCTACCCACTCCAGTATTCTGGCCTGGAGAATTCCATGGACTGTATAGTCCGTGGGGTTGCAAAGTCACGACTGAGTGACTTTGACTTTCACTTCCTTAAGAAGGAGAAACATGTCCTCCAGCAGGATACATGGTGGTTATATAATCCTTCAGTTCAGTTCAGTCACTCAGTCGTGTCCGACTCTTTGCAACCTCATGAATCACAGCACACCAGCCCTCCGTGTCCATCACCATCTCCCAGAGTTCACTCAGACTCATGTCCATCGAGTCAGTGATGCCATCCAGCCATCTCATCCTCTGTCATCCCCTTCTCCTCTGCCCCCAATCCCTCCCAACATCAGAGTCTTTTCCAATGAGTCAACTCTTCGCATGAGGTGGCCAAAGTACTGGAGTTTCAGCTTCAGCATCATTCCTTCCAAAGAACACCCAGGGCTGATCTCCTTCAGAATGGACTGGTTGGATCTCCTTGCAGTCCAAAAGACTCTCAAGAGTCCCCTCCAACACCACAGTTCAAAAGCATCAATTTTTCGGTGCTCAGCTTTCTTCACAGTCCAACTCCCACATCCATACATGACCACAGGAAAAACCATAGCCTTGACTAGACAGACCTTTGTTGGCAAAGTAATGTCTCTGCTTTTCAATATGCTATCTAGGTTGGTCATAACTTTTCTTCTAAGGAGTAAGCGTTGCACTCAACATGCCAGCAAATTTGGAAAACTCAGCAGTTACACAGTTGTACTGGAAAAGGTCAGTTTTCATTCCAATTCCAAAGAAAGGCAATGCCAAAGAATGCTCAAACTACTGCACAATTGCTCTCATCTCACACGCTAGTAAAGTAAAGCTCAGAATTCTCCAAGACAGGCTTCAACAATACGTGAACCAGGAACTTCCAGATGTTCAAGCTGGTTTTAGAAAAGGCAGAGGAACCAGAGGTCAAATTGCCAACATCTGCTGGATCATCAAAAAGGCAAGAGAGTTCCAGAAAAACATCTATTTCTGCTTTATTGACTATGCCAAAGCCTTTGACTATGTGGATCACAAGAAACTGTGGAAAATTCTGGAAGAGATGGGAATACTAGAGCACCTGACCTGCCTCTTGAGAAACCTATATGCAGATCAGGAAGCAACAGTTAGAACTGGACATGGGACAACAGACTGGTTCCAAATAGGAAAAGGAGTGCATCAAGGCTGTATATTGTCACTCTGCTTATTTAACTTATATGCAGAGTACATCATGAGAAACACTGGGCTGGAAGAAGCACAAGCTGGAATCAAGATTGCTGCGAGAAATATCAATAACCTCAGATATGCAGATAACACCACCCTTATGGCAGAAAGGAAGAGGAAATAAAGAGCCTCTTGATGAAAGTGAAAGAGGAGAGTGAAAAAGTTGGCTTAAAACTCAACATTCAGAAAATGAAGATCATGGCATCTGGTCCCATCACTACATGGGAAATATGGGGAAACAGGGGACAGCGTCAGACTTTATTTTTTGGGCTCCAAAATATAATGCTTAGTACAGAGTTTAAGATGAGTTGTTTTGTTGTGTTATCATCAGCTCTGGGCTTAAAGAAAAAAAAAAAAAAAAGGCTGTAATGGGATAAGTTTTATGTGACTAAGACTAAGGAATGTAGAAAAAAAAGTTTGTTCTTTTCTCTCCTTTGAGAACCCCAGACCACTATCTCCTCCTTAGGGACCCCAGACTTCTTATCAATCTACCTAAGAATTGACTGTCAGATTCATCATAAAAAATATGAATAGATACTGATGGAAAGTGGACAGTGTAAAATGTGTGTCCATGTTTGGGCTGACATTGTGGAATCTGAGTAAGACTGTATTATTGAAATCCTAGTTTATAGACTGGAATTTTCCCTGAGCACTACATAGAAAGGATCTTAGAAATCTTTCAGTCTGAAGCGTTCTAATTCCACAAGGTGAAATGAATTACCCATGAAGAGAGAGATTAAGTAACTAGGATAATTGATGAATGAAAAGAAACCCTTTCTGTTTAGGGTTGAATTTCCTCTGGACTTTGCCTGTAGTTGAGGTCACTAAGATTGCACTCCCAGGTGTGCTAGTGGTAAAGAACCTGCCTGCCAGCGCAGGTAGACATAAGAGATGTCAATCAGGAAGATCTCCTGGAAGAGGGCATGGCAACCCATTCCAGTGTTCTTGCCTGGAGAATCCCATGGACAGAGGAGCCTGGCAGGCTGCAGTCCACAGGGTTGCAGAGTTGGACATGACTGAATCGACTTAAGAATGCACTTAAGAATACATTCTAGCCTGTCTTTCATAGCTCTCCAACTTCTAAAGATACAGCCTCATAGGACCAAGCAAAGATATTCTTCTGACTCATGCTGTGCTGCTGCTGCTAAGTCGCTTCAGTCATGTCCGACTCTGTGCAACCCCTTCGACGGCAGCCCACCAAGCTCCCCCGTCCCTGGGATGCTCCAGGCAAGAACACTGGAGTGGGTTGCCATTTCCTTCTCCAATGCATGAAAGTGAAAAGTGAAAGTGAAGTCGCTCAATCGTGTCTGACTCTTCACGACCCCATGGACTGCGGCCCACCAGGCTCCTCCGTCCATGGGATTTTCCAGGCAAGAGTGCTGGAGTGGGGTGCCATCGCCTTCTCCCTTCTGACTCATACTTCCCAGTTAATTGTATTACATACTCTATATTGTGTTTCAACTATAAAGATATAGCCTAAAGATTCTTTTTATATTGTGTATTTTAGATAGCAAAGAGGAATATTTATGGGCTTGTCTCTTAAGGGAGGGTTAGAAATTAAAACTATCATACAGTTAGAATGTAAGAAGAACCAGAGAAGATAGCACATCTGAGCCTTCTGTTTTATCCTTAAATGCAGAGGATGGATAAGCTTAATCTTCAAATACCTGTAATGGGTCAGTTTTACCCCATATAAAAGATGTATCACCTGTATATTACATACAAATTCACAACATATTTTTCCTTATGTTAGTGTGTTAAGGAATGTAGATGCAAGAGGTGTTCCTGAAATTCCATGGCTTATTAATGCACAGAAGCTTTTTGAATGGGCCAATGAGGTCAGAATTGACCCAAATAACCCAGAATGTTCTGATTTAATGGAATTTATTATGGTAAGTTGTATCAAAATATCTGTACTGTAAATATATTTATTAAGCTCTATACTCTTATGCTCCTCCACAGTTTGCAGTGTATTTTTCTAGGCACTAGGAGTCATTAAAAGTAAAAAAGGACAGAGTTTTCAGCCAGTTTACAGTATTATGAGGCAGTTAGAAATTCAACAACTGGGAAAATGATTGGTACTCCGCCACTATTTAGCAGCCCTTGCTTGGTGCGTCCAGCAGAATAATCTCCAGGTTGACATCAGTTGTACATCACTGAGTACCAACCATATTATTAATTGCTGAGGACTTTAAAGATGATTCAAAGACATCCTCCTTCCCTCAAAGACTCTATTCACTTCTACTCCTGCTCATAGCCAACTGAACTGCTCTGTGTGCTCCAAAAATGCTTTCTTCATTCTTTTATCCATGCCATTCCCTCTGCTTAGAAGGGCACCTATATCAGCTATCTTACCCACCCTGCAAGTCTCGTAAATACTTCCTTGGCAACCTTGTTACCAACTCCAAGCTCCCTCTGCTCCCCCACAGGATAGGCCAGTGAATCCGGGAGATAAGGTGTTGAGGCAAGGAATATGGCTTTATTTGGAAAGCCAGCTGATGGAGAAAATGGCAGACTAACATCTCAAATTACCATCTTGTCAGCATCTGGATGCCAGTTTCTTTTATGGATCAGAGATGGGGGGTGGACATAAACAAAGTAAAAAGACCATTTAATCTTCCAAGTATCTCCTGGAATGGCAAGCCTCAGGCAGAAGGATGTGTTAATTTCTTTCTTCCTGCCAGCCAGGTGGACAGGGTTATGAACAAAGGCAGTTTAGCTTAAGTCGGGCAAAGGGGCAGGGTTCTTTGAGGCAGGCCATTATGTGTGATTATAATAACAATATCAATGGAAAGCAAGTCAAAGAAACAGTTTCAACATGGAGTCAAAATTGACTTCTCCCTGCAACAACTTCAGTTAGATATGGGCTTTTCTTTTCTTGCCCTCCTGTTCTTTTTTTTTTTTTAAATAACTCTTATGGATCTATTTATAAGATAAGAGTTTGAGCAAGCTCCCAGAGATGGTGAAAGACAGGGAAGCCTGGCATGCTGCAGTCCGTGGGATCAAAAAGAGTCAAACACGACTGAACAACAGCAAATGGATCTCTCATTCTGCCTTTACTGTAGTCATTTGCCCATGTGCTTTATCTTTCCCTGTGGAACTACAGCTAGTACATCTTTGTCTCTCTTATGACGCTAGCGCTTTGCCTCTCATGTACTGTGTAATCACATTTCCATTATTGAATAAAGCAGTGCATAGATTATTGCAGTTAAGTTTCCTCAGATCATAGCTTCCCAACTGACATGCTGAATTGATTACTTGTACATAGAACTATTGAACTTCTCTCAGCTCAGACAGCAACTGGATATAAAAAGCATCATCTTTTGACCCATTGTACAGTAACATGTTTTCATTTCTATATAAATCATGACTAACCAGGAAAAGGTTGAGAATCTATGTAGGCTAGATTCTGCATTTTTTTTTCAGATTTTCTATTACAGATTCAGTTGTTCCATTTCCTATTTATATTGCAATTCTCATATCTCACAGTATCAACTGTTTTGAGGTCTTGAATTTAAAAAAAATTATTTTAAGTAAAGACTTTACATTATTTGTGTTTTACAGTACATAAAACATAAAGGACAGGATATCCCAAAGTATTTTCGTCTTGAACAGTTGCAAGATGAATTTAACTTTGTTTCTGAAGAGGAAATGAAAAAGAGTAAACGTTTCCAGCTATTGCAACTTAGAAATGCTGGTCAATTAGATATTTTCCTTCTGCAGCAAATGCCCCTTTATGATACAGAGATTCCAGATTTAGTCTTCCAGGTACTTGGTTTCTATTTGAATACTGCTTTTTCTATGATAAGTTAATGTTTTGCTGCTTTAAATCTGTCATTAATTTTTTTAAAACTATCTGTAGACAAAAATTTTCCCCTTAAATTTTTTTTACTTGAAGTATATTTGATGTACAATATTTATAAAAGATTTACAGGTGTATAGTGTAATGACTTACAACTTTTAAAGGTTATGTTCCACTTATAGTTATTCTCCAGGCAAGAATACTGGAGTGGGTTGAAAAGGAAATGGTAACCCACTGCACAGCACAGCATACCAGTATTCTTGCCTGGAGAATTCCATGGACAAAGGAGCTTGGCAGGCTACAGTCCATGAGGTCGCAAAGACTTGGATATGACTGAGTGACTATCACTCACTCATAGTTATCATAAAATACTGACTATATTCCATGGGTTGTACAAATATCCTTGTAGTTCCTTTTATACCTAATAGTTTGTGCCTCTTAATTTTTTATCCTTCTATTACCCCTCAATAAAATTTCAATAAATCAAAAAAAGCAATATATTATAAATATATAATTGCGCATCATAATCTCGTAGGGTTTATTTCTAGGTAACAGAGCTAATCTAATTAAGGAATCTATTAATATAATTTACCACATTAACAGAATTAAGGAAGGAAAAAATATGCTCTTCTTAATAAATGCCCAAAAGGCACTTAATTTCAGTGCTCATTCATGATGAAAGCTTTTCGCATCCTAGAATTAGAAGAGAACCTTTTTAAACTGATTAAAAATATTCAGTATTTTGGATTTTTCTGCTGATGCAAACTGCTTTGAAAAGAAGTGTTTCAGGTCAATTGTAGAATTGTGGGAATGGGAGGAGAGATAAGAAAGGACACCCACACACCTCCTGGATAATTAGAGGGAGTTTCAGAGTTAATTAGCCCGGAATGCAGAAGTATACAGAAGTCGCAGAGCACAGGGCAGGACAGTGCAGCAAATTGTGTGTTGGTTTTTCCTGGACTCTGGTACTATGGTGGGGGTTTGGAAATATTAAACTTCTTGTGACATGTCCACATAGAGTAGGATTTTGCAAGAGCTAAGAACAAAACAAAAAGCAAACCAAACCAAAAAACCTGTACAAAACAGGCAAGGTTTACATTACCACCCCAGAAAAATTAATATGTTCGTGGTAAATACACTTCCATTTAAGGGAATGTTTACAAATGTTGGACTCCTCTAGTTCTTGAATTCAAGGTCAATAAGGCTATATCATCCTTCAAGAGAAGAAATAGAGCCAGTGCTAGGTGTCCCTGAGCAAATTCTCTGTCTCCAGCTTTCCAACATTCTGGAAAACCAGTTCCTTATAAACTATCCCTTGACTTGATTCAGTGCCTGATTATCTGTGTGGCTCTGAAACTGTTTGGTATAGTGATCACTATCAGAAATCAGTTTCCTCATAAACTCCTACACAAACATTGTCTTAGTAGCTAAACATCAGTTTTCCCATTAATCTCAACAACTTGAAAATGCCTGCTATCATCTCTACCAGCAAGAACCAATGCATTAAGCCAGAAAGAAGAAAGAAGAAAATTAGAATTGGAATAGAAGCTGTCCATGTTTGCAGAAAATTCATTTGTCTATGTGGAAAACAAGAGAATCTACAGCTAACTGTGCGTGCTGACCATGCTACGTAGCTTCAATCGTGTTCGACTCTTTGCACTCTTACGGACTATAGTCCTCCAGGCTCCTCTGTCCATGGGAGTCTCCAGACAAGAATACTGGAGTGCATTGCCGTGCCCTCCCCCAGGAGATCTTCCCAGACCAGAGGTTGAACCCCGTGTCTCTTATGTCTCCTGCATTGGCAGGCAGGTTCTTTACCACTAGCGCCACCTGCACACGTAATAAATTTGCTGAAGATAATATCCACTTTTAAGAATAAATAGCTACTTTTTTATTTTAATAGGAAAATTGTACCTCTATAATAGAGAAATCTAGTTGTTACCACCCCGACTTAGTGATCCAGCTTCATCTTATTAAGTGCGGTAGGCAGAATAATGGCTCCCTAAAGATGTCCACTCCCTAATGCCCAGAACCTATGAAAATGTAACGTACCTTGCTTAAAATAGGGAGACTATGGTTGATTATCTGGGTGGACCTAATTTAATTGTATGAGCCTTTACAAGCAGAGAAAACTTTCCAGCTAAGAGCAAAAGAAAGATCACTTTTGCAATAGCAGGAGAAATCAGGAATTCCAATCATGAGAGGGACTCAGCATGTAGTTGCTGGCTCTGTGATTTAGTGGTCCACCTGTGAAGATTGGAGAGTGATCTCTAGATGCTAAGAGTGGGCCAGAACTGACAGCCAGTGAGGAAACAAGACCTCAGTTCTGTAACCATGAGATATTAGATTCTGCCAACCATCTAGATGAGCATAGAAACAGATTCTTCTCACAGTCTACTGGTGAGAACCCAGCTGGCCTAAATGGTATTAGCCTTGTGAAACTGGAATAAATAGCTACTGCTAAGTCGCTTCAGTCGTGTCCAACTCTGTGCGACGCCATAGACGGCAGCCCACCAGGCTCCCCAAGTGGATTGCCATTTCCTTCTCCAATACATGAAAATGAGAAGTGAAAGTGAAGTCGCTCAGTCATGTCCGACTCTTAGCGACCCCATAGATGGCAGCCTACCAGGCTCCTCTGCCCATGGGATTTTCCAGGCAAGAGTACTGGAGTGGGTTGCCATTGCCTTCTCCGATAAATAGCTAACACCACTGTAAATAAGTCCATTTGTATCATGAGACAATCTAGGCTTCTAACCTACAAAACTCTGAGATAATAAATTTGTGTTGTCTGGAGCCACTAAATCTGTGATAATTTGTTCCAGCAGCAAGAGGAAACTAAAACATTGATAAGGGACAGGCAGATGATATTGCCTCCTAATATGATACATGAAATACACACCACTACATGTTTGAAATACCCTTGTCAAAAATGTATTACCTGAATCAAATTAAGACTGTTTTTTTTTTACAAGAAATATGAGGAATAGAGAAACAAGTTAAATAGCACCACAAGAACCAGTCAGACAAACATGAAATGTGGGACTACTGGCTAGGAAGTGCAACTGTTTTTCTGTTACATTTTGATCTCTTTAAAAAGCCATCATTTTTAGACTTAAATAGACATTTCTCCAAAGAAGACATACAAGTGGCCAACAAGTACATGAAGAGACAGATGCTCAATATTGTTATATGTTCAGTTCAGTTGCTCAGTCGTGTGTGACTCTTTGCCACCCCATGAATCACAGCACGCCAGGCCTCCCTGTCCATCACCAACTCCTAGAATTCACTCAAACTCATGTCCATCGAGTTGGTGATGCCATCCAGCCATCTCATCCTCTGGCATCCCCTTCTCCTGCCCCTAATCCCTCCCAGCATCAGGGTCTTTTCCAATGAGTCAACTCTTCACTTGAGTTAGCCAAAGTATTGGAGTTTCAGCTTTAGCATCAGTCTTTCCAATGAACACCAGGACTGATCTCCTTTAGGGTGGACTGGTTGGATCCCCTTGCAGTCCAAGGGACTCTCAAGAGTCTTCTCCAACACCACAGTTCAAAAGCATCAATTCTTCTGCGCTCAGCTTTCTTCACAGTCCAGCTCTCACATCCATACATGACCACTGGAATAACCATAGCCTTGATTAAACGGACCTTTGTTGGCAAAGTAATATCTCTGCTTTTTAATATGCTATCTGGGTTGGTCATAACTTTCCTTCCAAGGATTAAGCGTCTTTTAATTTCATGGCTGTTATATGTTAGAGAAATGCAAATCAAAACTACTATGAAGTATCACCTCACTCCAATCAGAGTAGCCATCATTAACAAGTCTACAAATAGAAAATACTGGAGAGGGTGTGGAGAAAAGGGAACCTTCCTACACTGTTGGTGGGAATGTAAGTTGGTGTAGTCGCTGTGAAGAACAGTATGGAAGTTCCTTAAAAAAACTAAAAATACTGTTACCATATGATCCAACAATCGCACTGCTCGGCACATATCCAGAGAAAACTCTTAATTCAAAAAGATACATGCGTCCCAATGTTCGTAGCTGCAGTATTTATAATAGCAAGGCACGGAAGGAACCTAAGTATGCATCTAATGGATAAAGAAGATGTGGTAGGTATATATACACTTGGCCATAAAAAATAGTGAAGTAATTCCATTTGCAGCAACATAGATGGGCCAAGAGATTATACTACATGATAATCGTGTCGTAAGTCAGAAAGAAAAAGGCAAATGATACCATCTTCAATTTAAGAAATGCATTTCAAAGTCTTAAGAAAGAGAGCTGTGCATTTATGTGCTCATACACGTACATCCCTTGATTTGCTAGGCATTCCCAGGGTGTAATCAGTAGCAGTTTTCTAGAATTGTGAAAAGCTATCATTTGGCCATCTTATGTAAAACTTGTTCTCAGTAAAATAAAATGAAAAATATATATATGATACCACTTAAATGTGGAATCTGAAAAAATAGAAATGAACTTATTTTAAAACAGAAATAAGGCTCATGGACATAGAAGACAAATTTACCAATACCAAAGGGGAAAGGGAATGGAGGAGGAATAAATTAGGCATTTGAGATTAGCAGATACAAGCTACTATATAGAAAATCAATAAACAACAGGTTCCTACTGTATAACACAGGAAACTTTATCCATATCTTGTCATAACTCATAATGGGAAAAAATGTGAAAAAATGTGAACAGTAATTGGTGGAAAAACAGCAGCAGTTGGTAAAATTTATATATTAGAATATTAAGTATATTGATAATTGAATTATAGATATATTGGAAAATTGTTAATTTTGTTGTCTGTGATTATGGCACTGTGAATGTGTCCATAGTATTTGGAGATTCATGCTGAAGTATTTATTTAAGAGTGAAGTGTCATGGTGCTATAATTTACAGTGAGATATTTTAGCCAAAAAAAGAAAATAAATAGATTAAACAAATGTGGCAAAATGTTAATTACTTAACCTAGAGAGTAAGGACATAGATTTTAACAGTCTTTCTCATTTTATGTATGTTTGAAAAACTTGAGGAAAAATTAAGAGACAAAAATAAATAGCATTCTATACACCAATAAAAACCCACTAAAAATGTAATTCAGCAAGGATACACATTATAGTAGCAATAAAAACTCTTAAATACACAGGAATATGTTTAACAAAACATGTACAAAACTTAATGGAGAGAATTGTAGAACATTTTGAATGATGTAAAATTAGATTCAGACTTCACAAAAGAAAGAAATACCATGTGTAATGAGATTACCCAGGAAATGCAAAACTCTATTTTTTAAGTGAATTTTTATTGGAGTATAGTTGCTTTACAGTATTGTGTTTCTACTGTACAGCAAAGTGAATCAGCTCTATGTATACATATATCCCCTCTTTGTGGGATTTCCTTCCCATTCAGGTGACAACAGAGCATCAGGGAGAGTTCCCTGTGCTATACAGCAGAGTCTCATTAGTTATCTATTTTATACATAGCATCCATAGCATATATATGTCAGTCCAATCTCCCGATTCCTGTCCCCGCCCCACTTCCCTCTTTGGTATCCATCCATTTGCTCTCTACATCTGTGTCTCTACTTCTGCTTTGAAATGCATAACTTCAAATGGATATCCTAGTCTTGGACAGGAAAGTATTTCTTAAACAAAGCACTGCTGCTGCTGCTAAGTCGCTTCAGTCGTGTCCGACTCTGCGACCCCAGAGACGTCAGCCCGCCAGACTCCCCCGTCCCTGGGATTCTCCAGGCAAGAACACTGGAGTGGGTTGCCATTTCCTTCTCCAATGCATGAAAGTGAAAAGTGAAAGGGAAAGAAGTAGAATAATTAACTTGATAATATTAAAATTTAAACCCCACAAATTAGGAAAAGAGATTTGTAAGTTACACATTAGTTAATAAAAATTAACATCCAGAGTATTTAAGTAAATCTTGTAATTTAATACTTTTTAAAGAAAATAAAGTGATATGAAATAGTAATATAATATGTTGTTTGTTTAGTCCCTCAGTCATGTCTGACTCTTTTGTGATGCCATGGACTATAGCCTGCCTAGCTCCTCTGTCCATGGGATTTCCCAGGCAAGAATACTGGAGTAGGTTGCTGTTTCTTTCTCCAGGGTATCTTCCTGACCCAGGGGTGGAACCCGCATCTCCTACATTGGCAGGCTAATTCTTTACCACTGGGAAACAATATAATGGGAAATAATATAATGTTGTTCATTCACTCAGTCATGTTCGACTCTTTGCAACCCCATAGACTGCAGCACGCCAGGCCTCCCTGTCCTTTACCATCTCCTGGAGTCTGCTCAAACTCATATCCATTGAGTCAGTGATGCCATCCAACCATCTCATCCTCTGTTGTCCCTTTTTCCTCCTACCTTCAATTTTTCCCAGCGTCAGGATCTTTTCTAATGAGTCAGCTCTTCACATCAGGTGGCCAAGGTATTGGAGCTTTAGTTTCAGCATCAGTCTTTCCAATGAATATTCAGGATTGATTTCCTTTAGGATTGACTGGTTTGATCTCCTTGCGTGCAAGGGACTCTCAAGAGTCTTCTCCAACACCACAGTTCAAAAGCATCAATTTTTCAATGCTCAACCCTCTTTATGGTCCAAGTCTCACATCCATATATGTAATATAATATATCCTTAGGTAAAAATGGTTACTTGCCAACAGAATTAATTTCAAGGTTTCTTGTGGATAATTAGAAAAGCAAATTACTTTCAGATAATTTGTCTACTTTAAGGATACTTCATAATTTTTGTGTTGTCTTTAATGTTCTCTATAATATAAAATGATTTTTGTGTGCTTTAGGATCGTATCCCAGAAATGCAGATGTAATAGATGCTGATTTATTTTAAATTATATAAATGAGGCATCCTGACAAATAATCATACCAACTGCTATATGTAAAGTTATTGATTATGGTCAACATATTTTGATTACTTACTACATGCCATGCACATTATAAATATTGTTTTAGTTAAATCTCACAGCAATCCTGTGACATGTTAATAGTAGTAATATTATTACCGAAGAGGAAACTGAGATCTTCAGTAGTTAATCAACTTTTCCCCAAACCACCACACAGTTAGTAAATGGCAGGGCCAACTTGAATCCAGGACTGTGACTTCCAAAGCCCACCAACTTGAACATTATACTCTAATGTTAATACTTCCCATTTCTTTTGTTTCTAATGATACCAGGTAAATGGACACATGAACACTAGTTCTCAGCTGTCTTTACATCTTCTTACCATTTTCTCAATTGCAGTTTTTTTTTTCTCAATCATTACTTAGTTTTAAAAGATGAATGAAACTCCTCCTAGAATAAAACAAAATATAACGGTTCTTTGCTAATTCTCAGAGAGAAGAATCTTAAGGAAACATTCTCTCCTCCCAATTCCATTCAGTTGCCAATATCTCTTACAGATAAACTGAAATGAGTAGTTAATATTTCACTGCATATCTAACTTTGTTACATTCAAGAAGTGAAACTAGGATACCACCCTGGTGGTCCAATGGTTTAAGATTCTGCACTTCCTGGGCAGGGGCACAGCTTCGATCCTTGGTTGGGGAACTAAGATCCTGCATGCTGCATGGCATGGCCCCCCAAAAAAGTGAAACTAATTTAATTTCTCTACTTACAGGAATATGAAAGTCAGATAGAAAAGGATATGTCCATTTCAGATGTGAATTCTATTACTGCACAAAGGATTAATTCTGCCAATTTTCTGAAAAAGGTAACAACAACAAAATAATATTGTCAGTGTGTTTGAATTTAATTTTGTGAAAACTAGTCTGCTGGATGCATAGCATAGTACTGTACTCTTCCCAGAGAGTCAGACGGCAGACCTGGTTGCTCCTCACCTCTTTCTGATCACTGAGGTTTTTTTGTTCTGTTCAGACTTCTTTTTCAGAGTTAGTTATTGACCATCTGTAAAGGTACACAGTTGACGTGTATTATTGATGAAACAGTTACTTCAGTTGACAGCAAACTCATCATTAGAGAATATTCCAACTTTTCCTGTTTACACTCATCTCTTCTTGACCCTGAAAATTCACTTTGAGAAGTACACCAGCATTTTGCTGGATTCCCTAGTTTTATTAACAACTCATAATGCAGCACACCACAGCAGTTCAGCAGACAGTGGACGGAGGACCTGCTAGGAGCCAGAAAGTAGTAAAGAAAGACACGCTTCAGGTATTTACAGAACACCCTGCCAAAGCCTAAATGAGGTTTGACGTGGAATCCCTCAATCAAATTCACTCCTGATTTCTGTCCACTGACCCCTCATCCTTCCACCCTAAGCTTCCAGAGCACAGGGACTACATCTATAGACCCATGATGCCCAGCACTGTGCTCTTCACTCAGGAAATGGTGAGACACGTTTGAGCAGTTAATGAGGTGAGGAATAAAACCACAAGGCTGAGGAGATTTCTAAGACTTCTGCAAGAGCAGAATTGATAGAATTGCTATATAGAGCACCAGAGAAGCCTTTCAAGATAACTTGAAAGCAGAGAGCCATGGAAAGATCTAAGAGATACACACCAAATACCTCGTAAAGGCAGGAGAAAGTGACCTTGTGTGCCTAGATGAGCCCTAGGCAGGTATGTGCAGACCTGTTCTGACCACCCCATTTGTCTTTGGGCACGTTATCTATGCACTGAGTCCTGCTTTATTGTTTTATAAAAACAGACAATCAAAATGCCCACCTTGCTTTTCTTCTGAAGTAAAATGATAAAACTGCGGGTGCTGTGCTAGTTTGTACTCTGTTCCTCTGAGAGCATGGTGGAAACGCAGACCACTGTAGCTATCATAGTCTGTTTCAGTACTTCCTATTTGTCATTGGCAGGTGTTTTTTCCCACTCACCCTTGCCCCTCCTACACCTTCTTTGTTAATTCCATGTGTGTGTGCCAAGTCACTTCAGTTGTGTCCGACTCTTTGTGACCCTGTGGTGTGTAGCCCACCAGGCTCCTATGTCCATGGGACTCTAGGCAAGAATACTCTAGTGGATTGCCATGCCCTCCTCCAGGGATCTTCCTGACCCGGGGACTGAACCCACATCTCTTATGTCTCCTCCATTGGCTGGTGGGCTCTTTACCATTAGCACCACCTGGAAAGCCCTACTAGCTCCATATTTCTTTTAAAAAGAGTTGAGAGGTCATTTAATAATGAGATTTATGTCCTAGGAAATAAAGAGGTGTTCTTATAAGAAAAGGGAACACTACTCATTCCTTCTCTTCTTTTTGATGGATAAGGAAGCCCAGGAGGGAGGGTAGCAGAGGATCAGGAAGGTAGTAAGAGTGCACATGTCTGAGGATTCTGGAACATCATGCAGGATCCTGCAAATGAGTGTCAAGAACATTTTGTGATTGTGTTTCAGCTCCTTGTGAAGACTTCTTTGTTACCTGGAGAGAAGGATAATGACTCTAATTATAGGTGCTGGAATCCTGGTTTGACATTGGAGGCCTCATAGGGCCATGGGTGTTTAAATCTGATTGTGAGTTATGTGGATTAAATTCCCTGCTGTGTTACTGAGGTCAGTGGTACCTGAGGCCAGGGTTGGAGCAGTTAAGTCCCAGCAGTCTCATGGTTGCTAGATAGAGTTTTGCTGAAATATTTGTATCTAAGAGGCCTGTAGCTCTCCTCAGTCTGTCCCTTCCATTAATTTACTCAATAAATACTTACTGAGCATCTGCTGTTAATCAAGCATTATACTAGAGATTGGAATTACAGCAGTAAACAAAAGAGACGAAAATCCTTGACCTCCTAGGCATTCTAGTGGGAGAAGTCAGATAATGAACAAGGTGGTGAAGGTGAAGTCGCTCAGTCGTGTCCAACTCTTTACGACCCCATGGACTGTAGCCCACCAGGCTCCTCAGTCCATGGAATTTTCCAGGCAAGAGTACTGGAGTGGGTTGCCATTTCCTTCTCCAGAGGATCTTCCCAACCCAGGGATCAAACCTGGGTCTCCCACACTGTAGGCAGACGCTATAACATCTGAGCCACCAGGGAAGTGAGTAATAAACAAAGTATTAGTGTATTAGATTGTGATATGTGCTCTAACAAGTAAAGTTGGAAAAGAGCACAGGTGTGTGTGTGTGTGTGTGTGTGTGTGTGTGTGTTGGGATGTGGGGTACAATTTTCAATAAGATAATCAAGAAAAGCCCCCGAGAAGGTAACACCAACAAAAGACCTGAAAACTGAGGGAGCTGGATTTGGAGCTCCAAAAAGTTAGAGTTTTCATGGGAGAAGAACATCGCAGGCTGATGGAACCTCATGTGGAAACTGAGAAAGGAATATGCGTAGCCTGTGGCAGGAACAGCAAGGAACTCAGTCTGTGTGCTGCCAGTGGAGCAGAGGAGAGAGAGAGAGTGAGAGAAGGGGTGGGAGAAGGGAAAGAAAGGAAAGGGAGGAGGGTTCAAGCACAATAATGGGGTCAGAGGGGAGAGGGATGTGGTTCACCTTCAAGGCAAGCAGTTTGTTGCCCATAGGCTTCCCTGGTGGCTCAGACGGGAAAGAACCTGCCTGCAATGGAGGAGACCTGTGTTCAATCCCTGGGTTGGGAAGATCCCCTGGAGAAGGGAATGGCAAACTACGCCAGTATTCTTGCCTGGAAATTCCATAGACAGAGGAGCCTGGTGAGCTACAGCCCATGGGGCCACAAAGAGAGTAACACACACACACAGCAGAGTAATTCTTAGGAATTCTGTTTTTCCCATTCTCCTACCACCTCATTTTCCTATATAATTTAAGCAGATCACTAGTCTAGATTGGGCTTCCCAGGTGGTGCTAGTGGTAAAGAACCCTTCTGCCAATGCAGGAAAGGTAAGGACCTTCCTGGGTCGGGAAGGTCCCCTGGAGGAGAGCATGGCAACCCACTCCAGTATTCCTGCCTAGAGAATCCCGTGGACACAGGAGCCTGGTGGGCTACAGTCTGTAGGGTCATAAAGAGTCAGACACAAGTGAAGCGACTTGGCACACATGCACGTTACACAATGTCTAGGCTACAATCTCCAGGATGATTTGTGGCAGGACGGAAAGCAGAAATTTGCCTCGAGACACGCTTTTCCTGGTTTCCTTTCTAAAAGTCTACACCTGATGTGAAGGATGGGATTACAGTAGAAAGAGAGGAATTTCCTTAGACTATAAAGAATTTCAGAGTCCTTGCTAAGTCACTTCAGTCGTGTCCGACTCTGTGCGACCCCAGAGATGGCAGCCCACCAGGCTCCCCCGTCCCTGGGATTCTCCAGACAAGAACACTGGAGTGGGTTGCCATTTCCTTCTCCAATGCATGAAAGTGAAAAGTGACAGTCAAATCGCTCAGTCGTGTCTGACCCTCAGCGACCCCATGGACTGCAGCCTTCCAGGCTCCCTCGTCCATGGGATTTTCCAGGCAAGAGTACTGGAGTGGGGTGCCATTGCCTTCTCCGTCAGAGTCCTTAGGGGAACCAATTTCTGTGGGTTCTGCAAGCATCACAGGCTTAGAGGAATGGCTCTGCTGAAGCACTGAATATCTTACCAAGCAGACAGAATGAGAACGTAAGGTCAGAATAGGATGAACTCAAAGGACATACAGAATGTGATGACATTTCTTTGTGGATCAAGATTTTTGTGAATACAAGTGACTTCTGTAAAACACATTCACAGGTAATCATCTTTGCTGCTGCTGCTGCTAAGTCGCTTCAGTTGTGTCCGACTCTGTGCGACCCCATAGACAGCAGCCTGCCAGGCTCCCCCGTCCCTGGGATTCTCCAGGCAAGAACACTGGAGTGGGTTGCCATTTCCTTCTCCAATGCACGAAAGTGAAAAGTGAAAGTGAAGTCGCTCAGTCGTGTCTGACTCTTTGCGACCCCGTGGACTGCAGCCCACCAGGCTCCTCCGTCCATGGGATTTTCCAGGCAAGAGTACTGGAGTCGGGTGCCATTGCCTTTGGTGAAGACTAATTCTGTCTATGTGAATATTCTGAGTTAGGTTGAAAAAGAGATGAGAGGGTCATAATGAGAGTGTTAGGAATGATTTTGATAATGGTAGAAAACAGAACCATACTTTCACTTATCTAATTCCCCTTCCCATTCCTAACTTACAAAATGTAAGAGTAACAAAAAAAGAATGATACCAGTAGCACTGTGTATACTTAATCTTAAAATATGAACTCTTCCTTTCTTAAACATGTTTTTTGTAGGTGAGAAGGTTGGTAAGGAGAAGAATTGTCAAAGTTAGCAAATTTAACTTATCAGATATTGTGGCTGATTATGAAGAAATTGTATCTGCAAGGTATATATTAAAATTATTATTATTTAAGTCTGAAATATAAAGCTATAAGCTAGTTCCTTCAGAGTCCTCAAATTAGTTCTCTTTTTATATTAATGTCAAGATCCAGTTACAAAGCATAAAATGAAATATAGTGATTTAAATATTTTTAATCATTTTAAAATTCCATTTTGGACATATCTGTATGATTTATATTTTCAATTATATAGTATTTTAGTTTTTAACCCTCTCCTTGTGGCAAGACACCTCTGTCCCAAATTAGTTTTGCTCTCAGATCTCCCTGTCCTGGGACTGATTCTGAAAAAATCATTGGTGGTAGCAGCATGCACTAAGCCTATAATCTCCCCCTTTCGAAACTGAATCCTCAGCAAGGACTGATACAAGGCTCTGTGATCCACAAGCAGCTGCAGGGGAGCATTTTGCTGAAGGAACTCAATTCTCATTCTGTCCTATCTGTGAGACTTAAGAGTAGGAACAGGAATTAGGGATGCTCCATATCTGGGAAACCATGTATCTGGGATACATGCCCAGGAGTGAGGTTACAGGATGATATGGTAGCTCCATTTTCAGTTTCTTAAGGAACCTCCATACTGTTCTCCATAGTGGCTTCACAAATTTACATTTCCCCCAACAGTGTGGAGGGTTCTCTTCTCTTCCTACCCTCTCCAATGTTTACAGTTTGTGGGTTTTTTGATGATAGCCGTTTTGTCTGGTGTGAGGTGATATCTTCTTGCAGTTTTGATTTGCATTTCTCTAATAATTAGCAATGTTGAACATCTTTTCATGTGCCTCCTGGCTATCTATATGTCTTCTTTGGTGAAAATGTCTTTTTAAGTCTTCTGCCACTTGCAGATTCTTAGTATTAACAGGAAGGTTTTAATTGGTTTAGGATGCTGAGATATATTTTGGGGGAGGGGTTTCTATCCTAAAATGTACCTTGAAGTAATTCTTCTATAAGCAAGTGTTTTTAAATGAAAACTTATTTAAAAATTTTTTTTATTGGGGTATAGTTGATTTACAGTGTTGTGCTAGTTTCTGCTGTACAGCAAAGTGAATTTGTTATACATATACATATATCCACTCTTTTTTAGATTATTTTCCCATATAGGCCATTACAGAGTATTTAGTAGAGTTCCCTGTACTATACATGGTTATCTATTTCATATTTAGTAGCCATATACAGTGGTGTGTGTGGGGATGGACCGGGAAGCCTGGCATGCTGCAGTCCTTGGGGACTGCAAAGAGTCAGGCATGACTGAAGGACTGAACTGAACTGACAGTGATGTGTGTGTGTCAATGATGAAAACTTACTTTTTAACTTTTCATTTTACATTGGAGTACAGGTGATTAACAATGCTGTGTTCGTTTCAGGTGTACAACAAAGCGATTCAGTTAGACACATACATGCTCTATTCTTTTTCAAATTCTCTTCCTAACTAGGTTGTTAGAGAATACTGAGCAGAGTTCCCTTTGCTGTACAGTAGGTCCTTGTTGTTTATCCATTTTAAATATAACCGTGTGTGCGTGTCAACCCCAAACTCCCTAACTGTCCCCCTCAACCCTTCCCCGCTGGTAACCATGTTTGTTCTCTAAGTCTATGAGTCTGTTTCTGTTTTGTAAATAAGTTCATTTGTATCTTTTTTTGGATTCCACATATAAATGATAGTACACAACATTTCTTTCTCTGACTGACTTTCCTCAGTATGACAGTCTCTAAGTCCATCTACGTTGCTACAAATGGCCTCATTTCATTCTTTTCAATAGCTGAGTAATATTCCATTATATATATATTAAGAAACATATATAGATTAAGAAACATATATTTATATATGTGTGCACACACACACACACACACACACACACACACACACTCCACATCTTCTTAATCCATTCTCCTGTATGTGGACATTTAGGCTGCCTCCGTGTCTTGGCTGTTGTAAACACACTGCAATGAATACTGGGGTGCATGTTCCCTTTCAGACCATGTGTTTCTCTGGATACATGCCCAGGAGTGAGGTTACAGGATGATATGGTAGCTCCATTTTCAGTTTCTTAAGGAACCTCCATACTGTTCTCCGTGGTGGCTTCACAAATTTACATTTCCCTCAACAGCGTAGGAGGGTTCTTTTCTCTTCCTACCCCCTCCAATGTTTACAGTTTGTGGATTTTTTGATGATAGCCATTTTGTCTGGTGTGACAAAACTTCTTGTAGTTTTGATTTGCATTTCTCTAATAATTAGCAATGTTGAACATCTTTTCCTGTGCCTCCTGGCTATCTATATGTCTTCTTTGGTGAAAATGTCTGTTTACGTCTTCTGCCTCTTTTTTGACAGAGTTGTTTGTTTTGATGATGTTAAGCATTATGAGCTGTTTATAAATTTTGGAGACTAATCCCTTGGTCACATCATTTGCAAATATTTTTCCCAATCGTGAGCTGTCTTTTCATTTAGTGTATTGTTTCCTCTGCTGTGCAAAAACTTTTGAGTTTAATTAGGTCTCATTTGTTTATTTTTGTTTTTCCATCTCCATTACTCTGAGAGAGGGATTGAAAAAGATGTTGCTACAATTTATGTCAGAGAGTGTTCTGCCTGTTTTCCTCTAAGAGTGTTATAGTGTACAGTCTTACATTTATGTCTTTAACCCATTTTGAATTTATTTTTGTGAATGATGTCAAAGAATGTTCTAATATCATTTTTTTGCCTGTAGCTGTCCTGTTTTTCCAGCACCGTTTATTGAAGAGACTGTCTTTCCTTCATTGTATATAGTCTTGCCTCCTTAGATTAATTGACCATAAGTACATGCATTTCTTTCTGGGCTTTCTGTCCTGTTTCATTGATCTGCATTTCTATTTGTGTGCCAATACTAGGCTTTTTTTGTGTCCGATGCTGTTTTGATGACTGTAACTTTGTAGAGTAGTCTGAAGTTTTTATTTTCAGTCTTTAGAGGAAAACAAGTGTGACCATAAAGTTATAATTCCATATAACTTTGTGTTTCCATTTAGGTTCCATAAAGTTTGTGTTGCCAGGAGTTGCAGCACTTATAACTAACTCCTACTCAGAACTATGTAGAAAATGATCAAGAGAATGATTCCTAAAAAATGAATAATCTTTTGAAATAACATCATGTTTCATGGGATTACCTCTCCATGCCCTATCTCTTCTTGGACCATATACCCAAAGAACATGGAGCAATCAGATGCTCTCTTAAAACACAGAATCCCTTCTATGCCTAGAAAAAGATTATTTTCTTGAGGCTAAGACGATTCTGTCTCCCCTACACAGTAAAGAGAACATGGTTCAGAATAATGACCTTATTTATAATAAATTTTTTAAATCGTTATCTTTCAAATCTTAAGTTATTTTATATCAATCTGATTGACCACTTTTTAGCCAGTTGACATATGCAGTTTGTAAACTTCTTGAACAACGAAGAAAGTTAAAGCCTCAGAGGAAGAAAGGAAAAAAGTGGCAGCACAGACTGTCTGTGATAGAGATATTAAGATTCTTATCAGAATACTGAGAGCTTATAATATTCCTACAAGGAAAACAACAGCTAATAGGTAAGGCAATTGCACCAGTTTTTGGAGTTGCAAAAAAAGTATTAAATGTAAATTTCTAAACTGTCTTTTTAATAAAACTTTGTACTTTATTGATGCTCTGCATACAAAAGCTGAATGAGAGTTGAAATCTTCATTTGAATAGTCAAACTTAACTGTCATTGCTATATAGTAAAAGTTTGCAGAAGTTTGAGATGCCTGAAGTATCTTTAACATGTATATTTTGGGGTGCTATATTAAATAAATGCCTTCTGTCCATATTCCCTATTTTGAAAACTTAAGCAGCTATTGCCAATTATACTGTCCACTCACAGTGTCAGAAGTAGAATAATAGAATACGGGAGAGAATAGGCTCCATTTTGGACTTGTCATTTTAGGTGACTTCTATAAAAATCAGATCTTACCATCTCTTTTGCAGACACTCAGAATGATGTGTTTTATCAGTGTTTCTTGGGCAGAGGATATGTGGGGTCAGAATGGTCAGATGAAGTCATCCTGAATATTTAGTATATCCTCAATATCAAGTGTCATATATTTAATCTCATATATAATTTATATATTGTGAATATTTCATACCCAGGTACCTAAGGGATACTGAGTATCCCTCTCTATCTGCATTTAAGACAGGTGTGTTCTACTTGCTTATTTTATGTTTATCCCATGAATTCTACCTATGAGAAACATTTTGCTCACTAGCTACTAATCTACAGTTAAAACCTCTTAAAGGTTTTGCCTGTGTTTTGTAAATATGATTTTATTTATAATATACTTGATATTCTCAAAACAAATGCACATTTCAAGGCTGTTTTGTGAAATAAGGACATTTTAAAATTACTACCATTTTCTGCAATAATTGGGCTTACTGAGCTTCCCTTGTGGCTCAGCTAGTAAAGAATATACCTACAATGGGGGAGAACGGGTTCAATTCCTGAGTTGAGAAGATTCCCTGGAGGAGGGAAAGGCTACCCACTCCAGTATTCTGGCCTGGAGAATCCCATGGACTGTATAGTCCATGGGGTTGCAAAGAGTCGGACATAACTGAGTGACTTTTACTTTCTGCAATAATTAATCTGTAAAAGAAAGAATGCTGTAACACGAAAAATAGGAATAATATAGCTCCAAGTATTACCTACCCTATTTTTCCCTTTTTGCTGAGGATCAGTGGAGACTTTACCGCAGACTGTTTCCCATCCATAGCTCAGCACTGAGGAGCTACCCTTTCAGAGTAGTGATATGAAGACCCAAAGCAAACTTTAAGATCCAGGGTAACTGACATCTATTTCTACAAGCATAAGCAGAAACACAACAACATAGCACATAAGCATAAGCAAAAACTTACCTACTCGCACCAAAACAAATATTGAAATTAATTAAAATGTATGTTTCTATATTGTTTTTCCTGAAGGTCCTTGGATATGCGTACTTATTTGATATCATCCATGTCTCGCCTCAGACATAAAGAAGCAGTCAAATCATTAACCTCAGGTGAACTCTTAAATGAGGTACGTATTTAACACTTCTCTAAAGCGCAGTTTTGATCATGTTTGCCCTGAACTGCAACTGGCCCCATCCATCGCTACTCTCTTGGGCTTCTAGTTTACTCTCTGTAACACAGTGATGGTGCTGTTTACAAAATGTAATTCTAACCATTTCATTCTCTACTACCCTGCCCTCAGGGTCTATAGAATAAAATGCAAGCTCCTTAGAAAGTCTACCAAAATATTTATCTGGTTCTTATCTACCAGTCAGTCAGCCACATTTCCCTCCACCCCACAGTGGTATCATATCACACTACTACGTTCTAGAAGTCCTCCGTTCTTGCCCTTTCCTTTGCCTGGAATGGCCACCATACTTCATGTTCATGTGTTACTGGCCACATGAACTATTATTTAATGTTTCAAAGCTCAAGCCCACGCAATGTGTTCTCTGTGAAGTTCTCTTGTCCTCACCCCCAAAAGTTTAATCATTCTCTCTTCTGAGTAACTATTATATCCTGAATATATTTCTTATGTTTCATTGCCATTATTTGCTTAACTGTTTGTTTTCTCCAGACAGACTTAAGATAAAAATCTTTAACGATATCCATGTATTTTTGAATTCTAGCAAAATCGTACCTGATCTTAAATAGAATGAAATCTTAATTGAATGAATGAATGAATACATAATGGTTGTTTGAAAAACGAGAAAAACCAAACCATCTAGTTATCAGCCAGTAACTAATTTCTACCTTTTATCAACTATGTAAAATATTACAAAAACCTAGTCAGTGTTTATCATGTGTTTCAGGATATTGTACACCCCTTTGTGGAAGTTTCTTTTCAGCACACTGTATACCAAACCAGCATTGCCAGTGGATCTCATCCATGCTGGAATGAAGAAATTAAAGTAGATTTTATGTAAGTTGGAGTCCATTTTTCCTTGACTTCTAAAATAAACCAATAACAGAATTATTTTCTTGAGCCATTTATTTAAAATAATGATTGATACAGGCTTAATTTTTGAGTTTTTAAGTTATGAAGTGTGTTTACATAGATAATGTATGTGTGTGTGCTAAGTCGCTTCAGTCATGTCTGACTCTGTGACCCTGTGAACTGTAGCCACGAGGCTCCTCTGTCCGTGGGATTCTCTAGGCAAGAATACTGGAATGGGTTGCCCTGCCCTCCTCCAGGGCCTCTTCCTGACTCAAGAATTGAACTCACGTCTCCTGTGGCTCCTGCATTGCAGGCGGATTCTTGACTACTGAGTCAGCAGGGAAGCCCCTATATAATGTATATGTAAATATAAATTCTGAGGGAAGATGAATATTTGTGTATCTACCATTTAGCTTTAAAAATGGAGTGTTACCAGTAACTTTGAAGGCTCCACTGTGCCAGTACCTAACTATATCCCTTTCCTCTCTCCCTAGAGATAACAACATTACCCTTGTGTTCATCCTTCCCTCTCTTTATGATTTTAAATCATGATATTCATTCTTAGCTATGTTTTATTTATTTATGGATGCCTTTCAACTGTATATAAATTGAATTATCTTTTGCAACCTGTTTCTTTACTCTTCATTATTTTGAGAGATTTATCCATATTCATAACTATTTCTTCCTTCATTTTCACTTCGTTTTAGTATTCCACTGTGTTAAAATGCCGTAATTTATTTATTCTTTATCCTGTTGATGCACATTTGCCTGGTTTTAGTGTTTTGCTATTATGAATAGTGTTGCTCTGAGCATTCTTGTACTTTTTCTCTGGAACACGCATCTAAGAGTTTCTTTTTAAGACAGTAGTTCTCAAGCTATTTTGTGCGCTGAAATCACCTGTATGTCTTCTTTAAACAAATTGCTGGGCCCAACTCCATAGTTTCTAATTCAATAGCTCTAAAGTAGGGCTGATACATAATTCCATTTCTAACAAGTTCCAGGTGTTACTGATGCTACTAGTCAGGAGACACTTTGAAACCCTCTGCTCCAGGATCCATATCCAGGAGTGGAATTGCTTCAACTTTACTATGTAATGTCAATCTTTTTCCCAAAGTGATTGTGCCAGTATACACTCTCAGTATATAAGTTCCTATTGTGCCACATATTCAATAATATTTAATATTTTTAATTAATTTTTCTAATATGGTGGATCTAAAGTAATATTCTTACTGTGATTTAATTTACATTTCTGGATCTCTAATGAGATTGAGTTTCTTTTTCTTCCATTTTAAACAAATTGATAGACTTTATCATTTTTAAGGAGTTTAGGTTCCTAGTAAAATTGAGCAGAAAGCAGAATTCTTACCTATCCTCTCCCTTCAACACACACACATACACACAGCTTCCCTAAGTGTCAGTGTGGTACATTTTTTATGAGACAGACCATATTATGAGACACAGTCCACAGTTTACATTAGAATTCATTCTTTGTGTTGTACATTCTATGCATGTGTGCTCAGTTGCTTCAGTCATGTCCAACTGTTTGTGACCCTCTGGACTGTAGCCCGCCAGCTCCTCTGTCCGTGGGATTTTCCAGGCAAGAATAGTGAAGTGGGTTGTCATGCCCTCCTCAGGGGAACACACAGCTTCCCTAAGTGTCAGTGTGGTACATTTTTTATGAGACAGACCATATTATGAGACACAGTCCACAGTTTACATTAGAATTCATTCTTTGTGTTGTACATTCTATGCATGTGTGCTCAGTTGCTTCAGTCATGTCCAACTGTTTGTGACCCTCTGGACTGTAGCCCGCCAGGCTCCTCTGTCCGTGGGATTTCTCCAGCCAAGAATACTGGAGTGAGTTGCCATGTCCTCCTTTAGGTGATCTTCCTGACCCAGGAGTCGAACCTGCATGCCCCACATCTCCCTGCAGTACAGGTAGATTTCTTATTAATGCCACCTGGGAAGCCTTGTATGTTCTATGGGTTTTGTCAAGAATAGCAAGGGGAGATAGGAAAACCTCCCTCAGTGATCAATGCAAAGAAATAGAGGAAAACAATAGAATGGAGGAGACTAGAGATCTCTTCAAGAAAATTAGAGATGCCAAGGGAACATTTCATGCAAAGATGAGTACCATAAAGGACAGAAATGGTATGGACCTAACAGAAGCAGAAGATATTAAGAAGAGGTGGCAACAATACATGAAGAACTATACAAAAAAGATCTTCATGACCCAGATAACGATGGTGTGATCACTCACCAAAGCCAGACATTCTGGAATGCAAAGTCAAGTGGGCCTTAGAAAGCATCACTATGAACAAAGCTAGTGGGGGTGATGAAATTCCAGTTGAGCTATTTCAGATCCTAAAACATGATGCTGTGAAAGTGCTGCACACAATATGCCAGCAAATCTGAAAAACTCAGCAGTGGCCACAGGACTGGAAAAGGTCAGTTTTCATTCCAATCCCAAAGAAAGGCAATGCCAAAGAATGCTCAAACTACCACACAATTGCACTTAACTCACACACTAGCAAAGTAATGCTCAAAATTCTCCAAGTTAGGCTTCAACTGTACATGAACCATGAACTTCTAGATGTTCAAACTGAATTTAGAAAAGGCAGAGGAACCAAAGGTCAAATTGCCAACATCCATTGGATCATCGAAAAAGCAAGAGAGTTCCAGAAAAACATCTACTTTTGCTTTATTGACTATGCCAAAGCCTTTGACTGTGTGGATTACAACAAACTGGAAAATTCTTCAAAACATGGGAATACCAGACCACCTTACCTACCTCCTGAGAAATCTGTATGCAGGTCAAGAAGCAACAATTAGAACTGGACATGGAACAACAGACTGGTTCCAAATAGGGAAAGGAGTACGTCAAGGCTGTATATTGTCACCCTGCTTATTTAATTTATATGCAGAGTACATCATGCAAAATGCCAGGCTGGATGAAGCACAAGTTGAAATCAAGATTTCTGGGAGAAATACCAATAACCTCAGATATGCAGACACCACCCTTATGGCAGGAAACAAAGAAGAACTAAAGAGCCTCTTGATGAAAGTGAAAGAGGAGAGTGAAAAAGTTGGCTTAAAACTCAACATTCAGAAAATTAAGATCATGGCATCCAGTCCCATCACTTCATGGCAAATAGATGGGGAAACAATGGAAATGGTGAGAGTCTTTATTTTGGAGGGCTCCACAATCACTGCAGATGGTGACTACAGCCATGAAATTAAAAGACGCTTGATCCTTGGAAGGAACATTATGACCAACCTAGATAGCATATTAAAAAGCAGAGACATTACTTTGCCGACTAAGGTCCATCTAGTCAAAGCTATGGTTTTTCCAGTAATCATGTATGGATGTGAGAGTTGGACTGTAGAGAAAGTTGAGCACTGAAGAATCGATGCTTTTGAACTGTGGTGTTGGAGAAGACTCTTGAGAGTCCCTTGGACTGCAAGGAGATCCAACCAGTCCATCCTAAAGGAAATCAATCCTGAATATTCATTGGAAAGACTGATGATGAAGCTGAAGCTCCAATACTTTGGCCACCTGATGCGAAGAACTGACTCATTGGAAAAGACCCTGATGCTGGGAAAGATTGAAGGCAGGAGGAGAAGGGGACAACAGAGGATGAGATGGTTGGATGGCTCACCAACACAATAGACACGAGTTTGAGTAAACTCCAGGAGTTGGTGATGGACAGGGAGGCCCTGCGTGCTGGAGTCCATGGGGTTGCAGAGTCGGACATGACTGAAGAACTGAACTGAACTGATACTCACTCCGGTATTCTTGCCTGGAGAATCTCATGAACAGAGGAGCCTGGTGGGTTACATTCCATAGCGTCACAAGGAGTTGGACATGACTGAAGAAACTTAACAAGTGCGCACACCTGGGTATGTTCCCATAAGTGGGATTGCTGGGTCATATGGCAAATCTAGTTTTAGATTTTTAAGGAATCTCCATACCATTCTCCATAGTGGCTGTACCAATTTAGATTCCCACCAACAGTGTAGGGGGGTTCCTTTTTCTCTACATCCTTTCCAGGATTTATTGTCTGTAGATTTTTTGATATTGAGTCTAATGAAAGATAACAGTCATCTTAAAAACACATAGCTTTTCTTAGCTTACTATAAAAGAAAATAACACAGGTAATTTTATAGTCCTTTATGAATAATGATTTTATAAAATCAATTAAGCATCTGAATATGTTTTCTTATTTACAGCTTACCAGGACATGATTGTAACTTCTCAAGTTTATCTAAAATAAAAGATAATATATATATCAACATTTTTGATGAAATGATTATTGAAAAGCATGAGGTAAAGTAGAAAAATTATAATAATTAATGTTGAAATAATTCTAGGTTCAGACTGAATGAAGTCTGTGAACCTATTTGTTAATTTGCTTTTAGATGCAGTGTCTATTTACAACATTTTCTAAAAGGGATATGGAGCAACATGAAATAAAATCAGACATAGGACAAGTCAGTTCAAAAATAACAGAGATCATAAACCACACATAGGAAGAGGAAGGATAAATATACCAAGAATTTGGGGAAACTAGGTTTCTGCAATTGAACATTATATCTATGTGTGAACTTCCTGGTAGCCAAGCTTTAGCATATTTTCAAGGTTTGCTGCACTAAGCGTATTTGCTATGATATATACTTATGTATATACTATGTAAAAGTATGTACATTGTTTACTGAGATGTAGGTAAATCTCAAAAGCAGTGGCTATGAACTGAAGACAGGAGTCAGGTGTACTGGTAGCTTTTTTCAAACTTCAGCGCTTCCCCAGATTCAAGTAAACGGCAGCAACACACCCAGGGCTTAGAAACTGAATACCATGGCTTCCTAGTTGGCATGTGATCACTAGAATCTCAATATTGTCTATTATGACCCTGAACTCCCTGGCATTTGTTCTTCTTAGAAGGAAAGAGAGATCTGATTAAAATGGGAGCCAGAATATATTACATTTTCTTTGGCAAGGTTTTTACATTTCTAAACTGGACTGCCTGCAAGAGGACCATTCAATGAATTTTCTTAGTCAAGAAACGGCCCATGTTAACCTTTGTTGTGGTGGCGGTTCAGTCAATAAGTTATGTCCAACTCTTTGTGACCCCATGGACTCCAGGACACCAGGCTCCCCTGTCCTTCACTATCTCCCAGAGTTTGTTCAGATTCATGTCCACTGAGCTGGTGATGCTATCTAACTGATGCCATTATTTCTTGGCAGTAAGCCAACATGATCCATAATTATGACAGCAAGGGAAAGGTGGTTGATGGAAAAGCACAAAATGAAGCAAAAAGCAAGACAGTATATGGAGAAAACTACCATGAACTGTCTTTTTTATCTCCCTTCTTTTTTCCTAGCTCCTTACTTTAGCCCAGGTTAATAGTGTATAACTTTAATATTAACAGAAATTTTGAGTTTATGGATTTAAAAGAAATCACATTAACATAAAGAATTTAAGGTCTTATTCTTATTCTACCTTCTACTCACAAAACCTCCACCAGTCCCTCTCAAAATTTTCTGGAAGCCTCCGAGGAGTCCTCATATACATGCTTAGACATGACTGTTAGCTATAGTCGTCAGTATGCGTGTTCTTTTGACTCAGCCTCCAAAGCTCTCAAAGCCACCTAAAAGAATCTCACCACCAGCTCTGTTGACATTGCCCCTGATTATGATGCACCATCTGTGCCAAGGGTGTTATCCCTCCAGTTATCCTTGAGCCCAAAGCTATCAAACTTCTGAATACTCAAGAGGCCCTGGATTCTGTATAAACATGGGCAGAACGGGCCTATTTTCTCTGAATCCATACCACATATTGTGTATCTAGACTTTAAAGCAATAGTGTTTGTACATAAAATCTCACAGTAGAAGAGCTTCTCCAGCCACTGACCCTAATCATCAGGGGCCAAACCACGGACAAGGGACCTAGTGGGGTTCAGTGCGCACCAACCCTTTTCGTGTCGTCATTGTCCTTTCTCTTCTTGATTCTTAAACTCAACCCAGCTGCTCTCATCTTCCCTAATCTCATCTTACTTCCCTTCTCATCTCACTTCCACAGGTAAAAACCAGTGGATATAAGTATGTACTAGTACTATGGAGAGGTTTGTTTCCTATGCCAGTCTTAACTCAAACAAGCAACATGCCTATCCCAAGAACTATTCTCTAACACCTTTCCCATTTCCCCCCTATTTCAGCACTTTGGCTGATGAAATGAAAAACGTAAATGGCTAAAAGTGGGGTGAGTTACAGAGTAAATGCCAGTGGGGTTAGTGGTGTTGGTGGTAAATGCCAAACCTTTTTTTGCCCAATACCCCACTACACTGTCTCTAATTTTTAAAAATAGCATTATTGAGGAGTAGTTGGCATACAGTAAGCTGCACATCAAGTGTGTGTTTTGACAAATTTTGACATATGTGTGTATATATACATGAAACCATCATCAAAGTCAAGACAAAGAATATATGCATCACTCTCAAAGGTTTTCCTTTGTCCTGTTAGAATACCTCCATCCTTCCCTTCCTTCCTCCCACCCCAGGAAATGATTCATCTGCTTTCAGTAACTATAGTTTATATTTTCTGGAATTTTATAGAAATGGAATCATACAGTTTTCACTCCTTTTTTCCTTGGTATGACAGCTTTCCTTCAGGGAAAAAAATTATTTTTAGATTTGTTTATGCTGTGTTATTTATCAAATAGTTATTTCTTCTTATTGTATAGTGGTAGTCTGTTGAAAACACACATTGTATTGTATGTTTAAATATTCACCTGTTGATGGACAAGTGGGTTTTCTATGGTGGGGGTGAGAGGGCTATTATAAATAAAACTACCATGAGGATTTGTGTAGAAGTCTTACATACAAATGCTTTAATTTGGGGGGTGGTAAATACATAGGAGTGAAATGACTGGATCATATGGTAAGTGGACATTTAAGAAACAAACTGTTTTTTCAAAGTGATTGTACCATTTTTTATTTCCACCAGCACTGTTTGAGACTTCTAGTTCTTTCACATTCTTACAAGCATGTGGTTGTATCTCATTATAGTTTTAATTTGCATTTCCTAATGACTAATGAAGAGGAACTAAAAAGCCTCTTGGTGAAAGTGAAAGTGGAGAGTGAAAAAGTTGGCTTAAAGCTCAACATTCAGAAAACGAAGTTCATGGCATCCAGTCCCATCACTTCATGGGAAATAGATGGGGAAGCAGTGGAAACAGTGTCAGACTTTTGGGGGGGGCTCCAAAATCACTGCAGATGGTGACTGCAGCCATGAAATTAAAAGATGCTTACTCCTTGGAAGGAAAGTTATGACCAACCTAGACAGCATATTCAAAAGCAGAGACATTACTTTGACAACAAAGGTCCGTCTAGTCAAGGCTATGGTTTTTCCTGTGGTCATGTATGGATGTGAGAGTTGGACTGTGAAGAAGGCTGAGAGCTGAAGAATTGATGCTTTTGAACTGTGGTGTTGGAGAAGACTCTTGAGAGTCCCTTGGACTGCAAGGAGATCACACCAGTTACTCCTAAAGGAAATCAGTCCTGAGATTTCTTTGGAAGGAATGATGCTAAAGCTGAAGCTCCAGTACTTTGGCCACCTCATGCGAAGAGTTGACTCATTGGAAAAGACTGATGCTGTGAGGGATTGGGGGCAGGAGGAGAAGGGGACGACCGAGGATGAGATGGCTGGATGGCATCACCAACTCGATGGACATGAGTTTGAGTGAATCCGGGAGATGGTGATGGACAGGGAGGCCTGGCGTGCTGCGATTCATGGGGTCGCAAAGAGTCGGACACGACTGAGCGACTGAACTCAACTGAACTGAATGACTAATGATGTTGGATAGCTTCCCTGGTGGCTCAGATGGTGAAGAATCTGCCTTCAATGCAGGAGACCTGGGTTGGATCCCTGGGCTGGGGAGATCCCCTGAAGAAGGGAATGGGAACCCATTCTAGTATTCTTACCTGGAAAATTCCATAGACAAAGGAGCCTGGCGAGTCAGAAACAGTCAGACATGACTGAGCAGCTAACAACACACAATGATGTTGAGCATTTTTTAATGAATTGCTCTTGGTGTCATGTTTTTTAGCTCTGATTTTACAACTCTTTATTAGAGTTACAGGGCTTCCCAGGTGGCGCTAGGGGTAAAGAACCTGCCTGCTAATGCAGGAGACATAAGAGACTCAAGTTTCATCCCTTGGTAGGGAAGATCCCCTGGAGGAGGGCATAGCAACCCACTGTACTATTCTTGCCTGGAGAATCCTCATGGACACAGGAGCCTAGAGGGCTACAGTCCATTGAGTCACACAGAGTCAGACACGACTGAAGCAACTTAGTGCACACACACACACACACACAAACTGTTAAGATTATATTCCTTTTTCATGAATTGATTGCTCTATTATTATGAAATATTCCTCTTTATCCCTGGTTACATTTCTTAATTCTTAAATCTACTTTGTATGTTATAAATATAGTCATTGTGGCTTTCTTTTCATTGGTGTTTGTATGTATGGTGTATCTTTTTCTTTATTTTCTTATTTTTTCTTTTAATCTGTGTCTTTATATGTAAAATGAGTTTACTTTAGACAGTGTGTGGTCTTGGGTCTTCCTTTTTTACTCAGTTAACAACCTCTATCTTTCAATGAATGTGTATTTATATTTTGTGTAATTACTGACTTGGCTGAGTTCCATCTTCCTGTTTGCTTTCTGCTTGTCCCATCTGTTTTTTGTTCTTTTTTTCTTCTCTTTTTGGATTAATAGAGTACTTTTATTATTCTACTTTATTTTCACTATTGGCTTATTGTACTTTTTTAATTTCTTAATTGTTGCTCTAGGTTTTATTATATATTATTGCACTTATCACAGTCTATAATATTATGCCACTCCACATATAGTGTAAGAAGAGGATATTATTACACTTCCATTTCTACTCCTATGCTTTGTGTTAGTATTATTTTATCATATATTTTGCTTTTACATATGTCATAAACTCTGCAACAGGTCATTATTATTGCTTTAAATAGTCAATTATCTTTTAAAGAAATTTTTGAAAGTGAGAAAAAACCTTTTCTATTTACTCTTTGGTTTCTTTTTTAAATGAAAGAGAATTTATTATACTTACCTGCAAGTTTGTGTGAAGTTATTCATCACATAATATAGAATAATAATAGAAAATTTATTTTAATAGGATCGCTGTTTCAAGAGCTGCAGTGCTCATTCATATACAAGAAAGAATTGGCTTGGATCCATTGTCTTCCCTTTCTCTGCTCTCCTACAACAATCTGAGGTAACAGAAAATGATTCTTTGCTAACTCTAAATTTTTGTCTCTGGCTAATAGAAACACTTACTGTTTTCTTTGAGTCAGATTTTGATTGGCAGGTTGATAAGTCAGTTGAAATGATCCTGTATGGAAGCGCCTCTTAGGTGTTGGAGTATTTGAAGATTTTAGCCCTCTCTAGGAGATACCCACAAATTTATTTCATATATTTTTAGTGTTCATTGATGAAGAAAAGGACAGCTAATCGTAGGTCTTAAAGCAACATTCATATTTTTTTATAATAGTTACATAATTCAAGATTCATACATTTTCTGAATAATGACATTGCTTCGTAACCATGGGTTCCATGATTCTATGCAATCACAGCATGTTATGAGGGAGCACGTTATAAGTGCTGCAAATAAAGAGCAATGGAGATTTTAAGTTGTTGGAGGTATAGGGCTTCCTGTTATAAATCCCTGCAGTTACTTCTCAGTCTCAGGCCAGATGCAGGATGGAGAAGTAGTTAGGAACGTGAGCTTCAAAGGTAGACTCGTCTGCATTGTAATCCTGGCTCTACTACTCATTGGTTGTGTGACCTGTCACAACTTCCTCACATGCTCTGAACTCATTTCCTTATCTGTAAAATGGAGATTAGTGGTGTCTACCTCATTGAATATTGTGATCTATATCAAGCACTTGGAAGAATGCCTTATACATAGTAGGTGCTCAATAACTGTTAATATTAGTTATGTTATTATTAGTAGTAGTTATTATTTTAAATTATCTCCTCATACACACACACACACACACACACACACACACGGTCCCTCCTCCAGTGGACTTTGGATCATCTCTCCTTCTGTTCCATTTTTTTTCCTCTTTCCAGACCCAGAGCAAAATGTAACATGGTCTTTTAGCATTTTTCTCTGAGCTTAAATTTGATTCTCTAAGAGTTTCTATTACTCTGGTATGTTAACTTGCTTTCTCATTTCATCCCTTTCTTACTTCTGCCTTTTCCACATACTGCATATTACTGAGGCAACCAGGGTGTCAAGGTTGCTTGTGAGCAGACCATCATGGAAAACTGTATCATTCCTTGCAAGTCCTTATTAGTCAAATCAGCATGAACCCATGCAAGCCTGTTTCCTGCAATGGAGAAGACTGAACTGAGCTATCTTTGACTGATGTTTATTTTCATCATGCAGAACCCATTCTGTTCATATACTCTTTCAGATTAGTGGAACATTTCAAGTAAATATTCCACCTGTTTTGCTTGGGTATACTTGGAGTAAGAATTATGTGTCTCCTAAAGAAGATTATAATGGACAGAATTTAAAAGAATGTACCTTCTTAAATATTTTTGCTACTATTGAACCTCAAATATCATATGCCATCTGTAGTCCAGAACTAGACAAGGTAGGCTTTCCACTGAATTATTTTCAGATATACTATCAAAGGAGTGTTAATTTCAAAGATGACAAAAATAAATGTTGGTTCAATTTGTTGGTGGGAACAGTATGGTAGCAAGTTAAATATTTTGAACTTGATTCTAGTTTTCAGATCAAATAGACATTTTGGAGAGAGCACGAATTTTTACAAAAAATTGTAAGGCGTTATTTCCTAAACGAAGAATCACCACTACTGTTTTTAATGATGAAGGGATACAGATCTTAGTGATAAGATACATCAAGGCATTGAATCCACCTCAACAACTCCTGGATTTGTTTCTTCATTATTCTAATGCAAGACTTGTAAGTGATATTTATGTTAGTAACTTTATTGAGATATTCACAAACCATATAAGTTTCCCTTCTAAAGTATATAATTCAGTGGTTTTTAATATATACACCAAGTTGTGCAGCCATCACCACAGTAAATTTTAGAACATTTTGATCACTCTAAATTTATATTTATTTTAATTGGTTTATTTTTTAATATTAACTTTGAGTAAAACTTTCTTATTAAAATTGCTTTATCTTTGGAGACAGTTTCCTGAGAGAGATACTATCTGTGTTGCAATGTGTGCTCCTGAGTGCGTGGTGGAAGGAAACATTTCCTCCTGTCACCCTTCACTCTGCCCACTTGTACTGAAGGTCACTGTTGCCACATCACTTCATGCGACCATACCAACTTCATAGTCTTTCTGTCAGACTTTGAAAAATGATGCAGAAAAATTCCTTTGATTTTCAGGCAGAATTGAAAGTTGTATTTCTAAAGAGATTGTGTCCTTCTAAGGATTGCTTCATGTTGTAAAGAGGCTATGTTATCTTTTACTCCTTAAACTGCCAACATAACACTTCTCACCTTATGTGGCTTTATGCATATCTGTTATTTACCAGCTGACAAAAGAGACATGTACAGGTGATCATTATGAACTCAGAAGAGGAGATAGCTTCTTCCACTTTGAGAAAGGAAAATGAAATCAGAAATCTAGTCTTCCCTTTAAGGAAAAAAAAAGCTTTGATTAAAGGACACCTATGAAAAATCATTTATACCTTTTATTTATTCAGACCTGATTGACTCAATTGACTCTCCTTAGAATACATATATTATCTTCCAGTATGAAGCTCTCACCTGAATTCTTTAAGCCAAAATCAAAAGTCCTAATTTAGATCACATTTTACTACACTCTGCTTTTGGGTTTCTTCTTTCCTGTTTCCTGATACCAAAAGTCCAAGGAGATAATAATGCTCTCAGATTTCTTTTAAAGACAGTCTTTGTCTTTTAAAAAAAAAAGTAGTATAAATCCTAGCTCTTTTGCTTATCAGGAATTGTGAGCCGTGTTTAATTAATCGCATGAAGTCAGATACATGATTAGTGTAGGAGGTCATAGTAGTGCATACATATATGGTAGCTACTGTAAATCAGTGAAAATGTTGGTGAACTTTCTGTGTTAACTCTGAGTCGTTATCTCCAGCCCTATAGGGGTAGGAGTCCACAACAGAAGTTCTGTTGTTTGTAGAAATAGGCTGCACCAATACCTTCTTGCTTCAGCAACTTATAACTGGATTTTATTAATAAAAATAATTCTGATGGATTTTGAACCTAAAGGAAAATCAAACTTTTGCTACTCTTCTATACTTTTTTTTCAATTTTCTTAAACAGTTGTATTTTAAAGGATACATGTAATGTATCACATTAAAATTTTTAATTTATTATACTGAAATGTAATGATTAATATACGTGGTCTGGAGTTGTGCTAACTTGGGCTTATTCCCAGAGACCCATATGTTGTGTTAGTGTGTGACCCATATATTATGTTAGTGTGTTAGTGTGGGTGTTAGTGTGGGCAGGTTATCTTAGCACTCTAAGCTTGTTTCTTCTTTTGTAAAGTGAAATTAATAATAGTGTGTATTTCAAAGGCTTGTAGGATATACTAAATTTTGTGATAATGCATGTAAAGCACTATGCTTGGTGATGGGCATATAGTATGCTCTTAATAAATCTTAGTTAATATTATTTTAGGACCTTGTCGCTCACTTTGTATCTTTGATTCCTATTATGCCTGATGCACTGGATGAAAATGATGGTTTTGATATATGGATGACATCAGAGGTAACCAATTACAATTTACATTTAAATGTATAATGTTTGCTTTTATTTTAAAGAAACATTTCAAAAATATTATGCACTTATGCATTAGCTTTCTTTATGCAATTTGAAGACATCTGATAATTTAATATACTGTTTTCATTCAGCTCTATAGAAATAATTCTTAAAGACCAAAAATCTTATTCAACCCTTTAAGTAGCTCATAATATTCAGATTCAGCAGGAATTCCAGGAGTACAATATTATGACATTCTCCAGAGAGAAATATGAAATATGCCTTGTTCACTATAGAGGTGGTTAGACCCTGAAGTCTAGGGGAAATACCACTGCTTCCCAGAAGCTTTCCCCAGTTTTCCCATATCTGAATGAAGAGCTTCCTTGGCACTTGGATTAAAATGGTATTTAGACTGGTTGCCATGCAATATTTGGGACATATTTAAACTAAAAACTATTTATTTGAAATTTAAATTGCTTTAGGCATCCCATCCCTCCCCCCAAAATCTGGCAATCCTAATTAGAACACTTTTTCCATCTCACCTTAAATTATATTTAGTTGATTATACACTGGCCCTATACCCACACACTATACATATACATCCCAAGTTTAATCTCGAATGAAAAGGCAAACTTGCACTTAACTAGAATGCCTAGAGGCTGGATTTGAGCTGAAATGGATTTAGAGAGCACAGGACTAATTTAATAGGTCAGTTACCCTGCCTTCTGCTAAATAAGAATAAGAGAGACACAAGCATGTGGTTTGTTTCAGGACCCAGTGATTCAAATCTCGTAAAACTCAAAGAGGTGTCTATTAATTCTAGACTCTTCTGAAACCCTTCAAACTAATCAGAATGTGTTACAATCCTGCAGAACACTGAAAGATAGCCTCTAAAGTAGCTAAAAATAACTATAAAAATAACCATTCTGGCAAATACCGGTGCTTCCAAGTGCCCTCCAAGCCAAACGATACTCATAATCAACAGGTCACCACCGGCACAGGCTTCCTTTTGGCTGGTGTCTTCCCATTGCTATGAACTCTGGACTTAGGTGTCCCTGAGTGAATGACTAATTAAATCGTCACAGGAGTTATTTCCTCCATCCAGCATACAGTCTTTGAACAAACCTTGGTTCAAATCCTACTTCAGCCACCTGATACCTGATACCTTAAGTTATTCAGCTTCATTAGACCTCACTTTCCTCATCTGTGTCATACAGGGATTTTGAAAAGATAGGCAGCTAGAACACAGTATGTTAGTTACCTTGTTGTTGTTCAGTCGCTAAGTCGTGTCCGATTCTTTGCAACCCCCTGGACTGCAGCAACCAGGTTTCTCTATCCTTCACTATCCCCTGAGTTTGCTCAGATTCATGTCTTTTGAGCTGGTGATGCTATCGTGCTGTCTAACTACCTCATCCTCTGCCACTGTCTTCTCTTTTTGCCTTCCATCTTTCCCAGCTTCAGAGTCTTTTCCAATGTTAGTTACCTACTCTCATTCATTGCCTCCTTCTCTTAGGAGATGCAGTCAGGGGAACCTCCTTAGCCTGACATTGAAGACTACTCATGTTCTGCTCTTCATTCTCCTGTTCATCACCCATATCTTTCAGAAGAGCCGTGTTACCATTCTTCCTAACCTCTGTCCCTCACCGTCACATCCAGCCAGTGTGTACTGATGTGGCCACATCTGTTGTTAAACCATTGAAATACTGCCCGACTTACTGGTAAATAGTCACTCAGAGCTCCTGAGCTCCCCCTCCCCAAGCTCCCTGGCCACCACAGCCCTTTCTGGGACTAATGAAACGGAAGCACGTGTCCAGTCTAAATGGTGCAGCCGAGTCTGGATGTTACAGCTGCTACTAAGCAGCAACACATTATTGCCGTATGAACATTTGGGCCGATATATTTTGTTAAATCCTTTGATTCTTCAAGAGAATCCAGAAATTCAGAGTTGTATGTGTGATCTTCCAATTTTTAAAAGCATTTTGGGGCCAAGCAAAACACACCTATAGACTGGAGCTAAATCATAGGCCGCTGGTCTGGCACCTCCGCTGTGCTTTTTCTCTCCTGCTACAACTCCTTACTAGGCGCTCCGCATTTGATTACACCTACCCCTGCTGTTCAGGTCTTTCGGTTAAGGAAGTTTCCATCACTTTTCTTGATTAGGCTCCAACTCAGATCTCTTCTTCTAAGTTGAGAGCATAATATTGGTACAGGGCGCAGAGTGACTCCATTGACCAAAGGATCCTTTCCTCCAAAACCAGATGATTTCCTATCAGATGAAGTTCCTTAAAATATTAGCCAATTTTGTTATTCAGTCACTGAGTCATGTTCAACTCTTTGTAACCCCACAGACTGCAGCACGCCAGGCTTCCCTGTCCATCACCATCTCCTAGAGTTTGCTTAAGCTCATGTCCATTGAGTCAGTGATGCCATCCAACCATCTCATCCTCTTTTGTCCCCTTCTCCTCCTGACCTCAATCTTTCCCAGCATCAGGGTCTCTTCCAGTGAGTCAGCTCTTCACATCAGGTAGCCAAAATATCGGAGCTTCGCTTCAGAATCAGTCCTTCCAATGAATATTCAGGATTGATTTCCTTTAGGATTGATTGGTTTAATCTCCTTGCTGTCTAAAGGACTCTCAAGAGTCTTCTCCAGCACCACAGTTCAAAACCATTTATTCTTTGATGCTCAGCCCTATTTTCCCAGGGTATTTGTCCCCCAAAAAAGCTGCCTCATTTTGGATGATAAAATTATCACACAGTATCCACATTAATTGTCCCATAATAAAGGTGACCCTTATGTTCCAGGTTGATGTTCTCTCTTTCTAATGCCCTAATGTTTTAATAGGAAAAGTGTGTCAGAGTTTTAGGCTTTGCAGTCATCTTAGTGACCTGGCAAAAATGTGTGTGTAAGGGCATGGAGGGGCCCTGAATCTGTTGGATGCTTGCACTACTCAACCCTCTCTCCTCCCCTCCCTTCCTTTTTTTTTTTCTTGTCCTTGTTGCTTTTGTTTCACCTCAGCGCTGCATCGGTTTAGCTATTGGAAATAAGGAGGAGCATGCCATACTTCTCTGTAATTTCTTCCTGTATTTTGGAAAGAAGCTTTGGTCCTTCTAGGAACCTCAGTGTTGGAAGTAAGTATTGGATTTAATATTTAAATAGTGTAAACAAAATTAATTAGCTTTCAGTTGCAAGTTTTAAAGACTTCAACTCCAAGTTTCCATTTTTTCACAAATTAATTAGGAAATCTCATAGGCAAACAAATATTTACTTAGGAGAATAATGTTGCTTCCTCAAAATTTCCACAATGTAAAGAATGACTTCCTTTTGTTTTTCTTCTTTGTAAAGTAGTACAAATAATAGTGCTACTTCATGGCAGCAAATTTGGAAAACTCAGCAATGACCACAGGACTGGAAAAGGTCTGTTTTCATTCCAATCTCAAAGAGGGACAATGCCAAAGAATGTTCAAACTACTGTAAAATTGTGCTCGTTTCACATGCTAGCAAGGTTATGCTCAAAATCCTTCAAGCTATGCTTCAGCATTATGAAAACTGAGAACTTCCTAATGTACAAGCTGGGTTTCAAAGAGGCAGAGGAACCAGAGATCAAATTGCCAACATTTGTTGGATCATGAAGAAAGCAAGGGAGTTCCAGGAAAACATCTACTTTGCTTCATTGACAATGCTAAAGCCTTGCCTGTGTGGATCACAACAAACTGGAAAATTCTGAAAGAGATGGGAATACCAGACCACTTTACCTGTTTCCTGAGAAACCTGTATGCGGGTCAAGAAGCAGCATTAGAACTGGACATGGAACAATTGACTGGTCAAAACTGGGAAAGAAATATGACATGGCTGTAAATTGTCCCCCTGCTTATTTAACTTCTGTGCGTGAGTACATCATGCAAAATGCCGGACTGGATGAATCACAGGCTGGATTCAGGGAGAAATATCAACAACCTCAGATACGCAGATGATGCCACTTTAATGGCAGAAAGTGAAGAGGAACTAAAGAGCCTCTTGATGATGCTGAAAGAGAAGAGTGAAAAAGCTGACCTGAAACTCAGTGTTAAAAAACTAAGATCATGGCATCCAGACCCATTACTTCATGGCGAATAGATGGGAAAAAGTGGAAGCAGTGACAGACTTTCTTCCTTGAACTCCAAAATCATTGTGGACAGTGACTGCAGCCATGAAATTAAAAAATGCTTGCTTCTTGGAAGGAAAGCTACGACAGACCTAGACTGTATTAAAAAGCAGAGATATCGCTTTGCCGACAAAGGTTTGTATAGTCAAAGCTACGGTTTTTCCAGTAGTCACGTACAGATGTGAGAGTTGGACCATAAGGCATGCTGAGTGCTGAAGAACTCTTGCTTTTGAATTGTAGTGCTGGAGAAGACTCTTGAGAGTCCCTTGGACTACAAGGAGATCAAACTAGTCAATCTTAAAAGAAATCAACCCTGAATATTAACTGGAAGGAATGATGCAAAAGCTGAAGCTCCCATACTTTGGCAACCTGATGTGAAGAGCTGACTCATGGAAAAGACCTTGATGCTGGGAAAGATTGAGGGCAAAAGGAGAAGAGGGTGGCAGAGAATGAGATGGTTAGATAGCATCACTGATACCATGGACATGAGTTTGAGCAAACTCTGGAAGATAGTGGAGGACAGAGGAACCTGGCATGCTGTATGTAGTTCATAGGGTCGTAAAGAATTGGACCTGAGTTAACAACTGAACAACATGGGGTTGCTAGAAATACTAAATTATGTAGAAAATATATGACACTGAGAGCAGCACCTGGTTTATGGAAAATGCTCAGTAAGTGATGGGGGTAGGTGATGCAGCGATAGTTCTGTGGTGGTTGTTAACCGTCATCACCATCATCATCTTTATATGTTCCTGGAATCATATTTTAACATAATTAAGATGTACCTCTCCCTGTTTTTCACTGCTCAAATTTTAATTGTGCAAGAAATGGGCCAGAAATTCACTAATTTGTACAGCTTAATTATATGCTCCTGTATTCAAACCTCCAGAAAGCTGCCTTATTAGGACTCTGTTTCTATTCAATAATATGAACATATTGATAAGCGTTTAAAACTTGCAGATTTTTTTTTTGTCACGATCATTTATTTCTCTGTATTCCTTTGCAAAACTTATCATTTCTGTGTCCTGTTTGTTAGCTGAAACTTCAGTTCAGTCGCTCAGTCGTGTCCGACTCTGCGACCCCATGAGTTGCCGCACGCCAGGCCTCCCTGTCCAAAGTGAAGTGAAGTGAAGTCGCTTAGTCGTGTCCGACTCTTTGCGACCCCATGGACTGTAGCCCACCAGGCTTCTCCGTTCCTTGGGATTCTCCAGGCAAGAATACTGGAGTGGGTTACCATTTACTTCTCCAGGGGATCTTCCCACCCCAGGGATCGAACCGGGTCTCCCGCGTTGGAGGCAGATGCTTTAACCTCTGAGCCACCAACCTATGGCTAATTTCCCCATGTGATCGCTCTGCTGTAGCTTTGAGCACCACTAGATGGCAGTAAACAGTGAACAATAGTTTAACAGACATTTATATTTGTACCTGTGAGTCAGCACTGGGTGGCAGCACTTACTTATACGGTTCACCTTGGCTGTGTGGTTGAGGTGAAGCCTCTTGACCTGGGAAATCCCATGGACAGAGGAGCCTAGTGGGCTACATACAGTCCATAGGGTCACAAAGATTTAGACACGACTGAGCAACTTTCACTTCACTAATAATGTTTACTAGCTGTGTGATCTCAGCCTTATTTATTTCTCTGAGCCTCATTTATCTACCTCCTCAAAGTGAAAGTGAAAGTTGCTCAGTTGTGTCCGACTCTTTGCAACCACGTGGACTATACATTCCATGGAATTCTCCAGGCCAGAATACTGGAGTGGGTAGCCTTTCCCTACTCCAAGGGATCTTCCCAACCCAGAGATTGAACCTAGGTCTCCCACATTGCAGGCAGATTCTTTACCAGCTGAGCCACAAGGGAAGCCCCTGCTCAAAGGAATAATGCTATTTACTGTTACCCTAGACATGTTGTTAACCTCTTATTCTTCATATGAAAGGTGGGCATGATAATCATACCTACCTCACAGAATTTGGAATTAATTAAAGTGAGAAATTAGGTAAAATTAGCATGAGCACTGAGTCAGAACCTGAGGTACGTAAATGATAAATGTTAAGCAGTTATTATTATCATTACCTGAAATTTTTATTTTTTGCTAAATAAGAAAGGTTTACACTTCAAAAGTATGTGCAGAGCAAAATAGTAACATAGTGACTACTTTTATTCCTCAAATGGTTTTTTGTTTCATTTCTCTCTGGCCTCTAATTCTAGATCTTGTTCTCAAAATTAATTTGATGGCTTTTTAACTTCACCTAGCTTTTCAGACGGAGAAGGCAATGGCACCCCACTCCAGTACTCTTGCCTGGAAAACCCCTGGACAGAGGACCCTGGAAGGCCGCAGTCCATGGGGTCGCTGAGGGTCAGACACGACTGAGCGACTTCATTTTCACTTTTCACTTTCATGCATTGGAGAAGAAAATGGCAACCCACTCCAGTACCCTTGCCTGGAGAATCCCAGGGACAGGGGTGCCTGATGGGCTGCCGTCTATAGGGTTGCACAGAGTTGGACACAACTGAAGTGACTTAGCAGTAGTAGCAGCTTTTCAGAGCCTTGGACTAACACCATAACTCTACGTGGTATTCACGCTTGATCCCTAAATATATTCTGCTTAAAGCAGGGCTAATCCATATAGCACCTTTGTGTGAGTTATACAAAAGTAACCCTAGGCATTAGCATTAACTATTGGGAAATGTTCCTCATGTACTGATTTCATCAGAACAACATATTTTATTGCTATGAGGGTGGCAACACTGGCTCATAAGTTCTCTCATTTGAACCCTCATGATAGCTTGGGCCTGTGGATTTCTATTGCTTTGGTTTTTCCGTTTTCAAAAAAATTGTAAATATTCTAAAAAAGGCTTTTAAAAGATCAGAGATACCAGGGAGTTTCCTGATGACACAGTGGTTATGATTCTGGGCTTTCGCTGCTGTGGCCCGAGTTCAGTCCCTGGTCAGGGAACGGAGATCCCTCAAGCTGTGCAGCATGGCCAATAAATAGATATACAGAATAAAGAATCTATAAGGTGATTGATAATATTATCTGTAAAAGTCAGAGATAGCATATGCTTACACTACAATTTCCAACACAAAAATGAGTTAAATCGATCATCCACCAAAAATAATTTTAACTCTTTCTTTGGACAGGGGCCTGTGGCGTATGTATTAACTCAGGAAACTGATGAATATTTGCTTTGGAATCCATTAACTGGACAGTGTCATAAGCAGTTTGACCCATTTTGTCCATTACAAGGTGTAGATTGTTTGTTTGATGGTGAAAACGTAAGTGTACTGGGTGAGGAGGGAAGATCTTGAGTTCTCTCCTCAGGAGTCAAATTTATGGCTCTCTACCCTGACTATACATTAGAATCATGTGGAAACGCTGAAGAAACCGTAGATGTTTAGTTAGAATCCCTGGGGTGTGGGGCCAGGGAAATCTATCCCCAAAGCTCCTTGAGGTGATTCTGTAGCGCCCCCGAGGCTGAGAACCAATGAGCAGGCTCGTGTTCACATGCCCCTGGAATTCTCTGCACCTCCTGCCTCAGAGCTGTCCTTGGCTTCTGCCACTTCACTGGGTAGAAAGACTGTAACCCACTATGGGCTTCGTACTCCCATGGGCCTACGTTGATTCTGTGTTAATGTTTTAACAGGTCTGGTTTAATCTTCAGCAGAATAATTCACCAATGGCTGTGTATTTTGACTATTCAAAGGAAAGTTTCTGGAAACAATTGCTTCCAAAAAATTATCAAGGAACAAAAGCACAAAGCATTCAGGTAAATCACACTTTTCCAGGTGTGTGTCTATGAAAGTTACCATTGGTTCTGACCTTAGAGTTGTGACAGCTCTTGTTACATTTATATAACTGATTGCTTATTGAATGGTTTAGCAATATCAATAAAATCCAGTTCTCTCTGCCATCCAGCCTGACTTTGGGCTACGCTGGTCCTTTTCCACTACTTGCAAAAGAAGAATTGGAAGAAGACATCATCTTAATTGTGAATTTAGGTTTTAGAGTAAAATTTTTTAAGTGTTCATCATGAAACAAAATATAATATCCAGATGGTGTAATAGTTCTTACTTTGACCTTGCACTAATACTACACATCCATGACAATAATAAAGTATAAAAATTGAAAAACAAAAGGTTTATCTGGGCTCTGAACCATGATGGGTATCTCGTGAAATAGAAATAGGACAGAAACACCATCAGTGAGCAGGGCCCAAAAAGGATGGGAGCAAAGTCTAAAAGTGAGTCATGAAATCCAGGGAACCAGAGCCAGTCTCACTTTTTGAAACCAGGACTGTGATGGAGCTTCCCTACTTTACTCCTCAGGAGAGAAGATGAGAAAGGTAAGCTGCAGACCCATTACCTGGAGCTCAGGATCAAAGTACAGATCAGAACATTAGGAACCAATCTAACCACCAGACGACTTGGCCAGGGACTCTGTGGTGTGCTCAGTATCACTTTGGGAAGACACCCAAATTCCATTTCAAGAGCTGTTTCTGGATTGGCAGCCATGGTACTTCAATGTGCAAGCAATTGCAAAATTCAGAAACCAGGAGCTGTGACCCAGAGGAAGAAAGAGAGGGGGGATAAGGAAAAGAACAATGGAAAAATAGGAAGAAGACAATTAATAGAAGCAGAAACTCCAGAGCTCAACCTCACTTGAACTGAGGGAAATATAATTTAAAACAAAACATGATTTCACATGTATAAGATTGGGAAACATTTTTTTAAGTGTGATCATATCAAATATTGGCAAACAGGCTGAGAAAAGGTGGGAGTGTAGATTGCTATAAACTCTTTGAAAATCAATATGGTAAGGTTGGTAAAGTTGAAAAAGCTCAACCTTTGATCCTCCAATTCAACTTCTAAGTATGTACCCTAGCACAGAGAGACTAGCACAAGAATGATCATTACTGAATTGCTTGAAATAGAAAAAAAAAAGACTATCAACCAGAAAATGGGCACATAAGTTGTCAAGAACCCATACTGTGAAATCTTATATGTGTGTATGTGTAAGTCGCTCAGTCATGTCCGACTCTGCGACCCCATACACTATAGCCCACCAGGCTCCTCTGTCCATGGAATCTCCAGGCAAGAATACTGGGGTGGGTTGCCATTCCCTTCTCCAGGGGTTCTTCCTGACCCAGGGATCAAACCCAGGTTTCCTACATTGCAAGCAGATTCTTTACTGTCTAGGCCACCAGGGAAACCCAAAATCTTCTATACAGTAGTAAAAAAGAATACATGAAACTAATTTACTGTAGGTCTCAACTTGACTGTACATCCATGACATCAGAGTCTCTGAGTGAAGAGCCCACACACTGGTGTAACTTAAAGCTCCCCAAGTGATTCCCACGTGTAGCCACAGTTGAGAACCACTGACCTAGAGCTGTTGTATCAACATGAGTGAATATAAAAAATGTAATGTTGAGCAAAGTAAAGAAGATGTGAAACGACACATATATATGAAGTCTGAAAAATATGTGTTTATATATAGATATATAAGTGAAATTGCTAGTTGCTCAGTCATGTCCAACTCTTTGTGACCCAATGGACTGTAGCCTTGCAGGCTCCTCTGTCCTTGGATTTCCCCAGGCAAGAATACTGGAGTCGGTTACCATTTCCTATTCTAGGTGGTCTTTCCAACCCAGGTATCGAACTAGTGTTTTCTGCTTGGCAGGCAGAAAGAATACCATCTGAACCATCAGGGTAGCCCATAGGTACGTAGTGATAGTATAAAAGCTAGCATGAGAATGATAAACATCAAATTTAGAGTAAAGTTTACCTTTGGAGAGAGAAAAAAGGGGAATGAGATCAGGGAGCAGTATATAGAGTACTTTAAGTCCATCAGTAATATTTTACATCTTTTTAAAAAGATGTATTTATTTATTTGGCTATGCATATGGGATCTAGTTCCCTGGCCAGGAATCAATCCCAGGCTCCCTGTGTTGGGAGGGCAGAGTCTTAGCCACTGAATTACCAAGGAAGTTCCTACATATTTTTGAAAAATCTAAAACAAATATGGAGGAATACAAAGACTAGGTATAGCTAGGTGGTATGTATGTTGGGTGGATGTTCATTACATTATTCTCAGTGCTTTATCTGTAGTTTGACATAGTTCACAATATCAAAAAGAAGGAATGATGGTTGTGGGGGAAAAGAAATCAAACAGTACCAAAGTATATAAAATGAAGAGTTTCTTCCCTCTTCAGCATTTTTTCCCCACTCTCTAAGAAATAACCACAGTCAATAGTTTCTTGTGTATCCTTCTAAACATTTTCCTTGCAGATGCAAGCATTTATATGTCTGTAAAGTCATTTTAAGTAAGGGGAAATGTGCTTATCTCTCTTGAGCAAGCCACATTTACAGCATTCACACAATGCCTTGCTTGCCTATCCCAGAGTTGTGACCAAAGCATTTGGTTGCAGCCTCCTAGGGAGAGAACAGTATATTCAGAGATGAGAATTTTTATTTCTTTTAATCATTCTCTTATTAATTCAGGTAACATTTATTGAGTGCTACAATGGGTCAGCACTGTGTTAGGTATAGCTACCGCAGGAAAAAGAGTTTGATGTTGGGAAAGATTGAGGGCTAGAGGAGAAGGGGGCGACAGAGGATGAGATGGTTGGATGGCATCATTGACTCAATGGACATGAGTTTGAGCAAACTCTGGGAGATGGTGAAGGACAGGAAAGCCTGGCATGCTGCTGTCCAGGGGATGCAAAGAGTTGGACACAGCTGAGCAACTGAACAGCAACCATGTTCTTGGAGCTTGTGTTCTAGAGGAGGAAACAGAAGGAAATAAGCACTTGGAGTAGAGAGAGATAAATACCACTAAGAAGAAATGAATGTGCTTTGGGGAGCACACAGCAGGAAACATGAGGGGAAGGGGAGCTTCAGGGGCTTCCTGGGGAAGAAAGTGATGACCAGCAGCACAGTGGAGAGGGGTGAGCAGCAGGAGCTGGTTTAGATGAAGATTTGTGAAGAGAGTGGTCCCAGCACAAAACAGAAACAGCAGGCTTGAAGACCTACTCTTTGTGTGTTAGTCACTTAGTCATGTCCGACTCTTTGCAACCCCATGGACTGTAGTCTGCCAGGCTCCTCTGTCCATGGGATTCTCCAGGCAAGGATACTGGAGTGAATTGCCATGACCTTCTCCAGAGGATCTATCCTGACCCAGGGATCGAACTCAGGTCTACTGCATTGCAGGCAGATGAGGACCTGCAGGGCCAAGTGTGTCACAGAACTGAAAGGCCAGCTTGGCTGCTACCAGAGGGTGAGTGGAGATGAGCTGAGGTCTGGGTCAGGATTTGGGCATTTATTCTTTATTGAGCATCACCAAGAAAAGGGCTGCTGTAATCAAAATTGTATTTTTAAAAGCCACTCTGACTGAGAGTGGAGCAACCCTATGGACTGTAGTCTGCCAGGCTCCTCTGTCCATAGGATTCTCCAGGCAAGGATACTGGAGTGAATTGCCATGACCTTCTCCAGAGGATCTATCCTGACCCAGGGATCGAACTCAGGTCTACTGCATTGCAGGCAGATGAGGACCTGCAGGGCCAAGTGTGTCACAGAACTGAAAGGCCAGCTTGGCTGCTACCAGAGGGTGAGTGGAGATGAGCTGAGGTCTGGGTCAGGATTTGGGCATTTATTCTTTATTGAGCATCACCAAGAAAAGGGCTGCTGTAATCAAAATTGTATTTTTAAAAGCCACTCTGACTGAGAGTGGAAACTAAACCTTTTGTCAAGTTGAATAATTAAACAGAAAACTCATAGTTGCATTTGTTTTTCATCTTTACTGATTTCTTCCCTGTGGGCCAGTGGCCCTTGATCTTCTGCCTTGTCACACACATACCAGAATAAACCACCATCTGTAGTGAATGCTGTTTTTTGGTTTGTTTTTTTTTTCTGTTAATCACAATTGAGAACATAAATTTGAGTGTGTGTGTGAGAGAGAAATGGAGGTACAGGGAAGTCCTCTTCAAGTTTTAAAGGTTATGAATTCCCTGAAAGGGGCCTTTGCCCAAATGGGAAATAGACTAACACTCCATAAACATATTGGTTCAGCATACCCCAGGCCTCTTTTTCAGGCCTGAAGGTGGTCTAACTGATCCACAGGAGTTGCCAGGTTAGGGGCACAGGGCAGTATTTTGGAGGGGCAGACAGTAATTGAGGACAGCAGTCGGGATTTGGTTTACCTGCCCTGTCTGCAATAGTTGGTGACCTCTGCAAGATGATGCTGGGTTTTAAACTTTACTTTCTCCAGTATTTCATCATCTGCCATGTTCTACTCTGGGCAAATTCACTGTCTGAGCATATTCTCTAATCTAGTGGTTCTCCAACCATGGCAGGCATCATAACCCTCTGGAAGTCTTGTTAAAAAGCAATGTGTAGGCTGTACCCTCATAGTTTCTGAGTCAGTAGGTCTGAGGCTGCTGACTCAGCAACATTTTGCTGAGGGGGCATCATATTTTGGGAGCCACTGACTTAGATCAGGACATGATAGACTGAGCCTCCTCAAATCACCCCTGAAATTTTCTGAGACCTAGAGTCCTAGCAAATGTTTCCTCCCTTACACTCGTGAGGGGGAAGCATCTGTCCCTGTCTCTATAGAGCCTCCATTTCTCAGCTCATAAATATTCAACGTAAAGACTCTAAACCCAGTCCCACTCCTCCATTCTTGTCTCTGTGAGCCCTGCAGGGCATTTGGGTAGGAGGGAGGGGGTTGGAGAAGTCCGCTCCTTGTCCCAGAAAATCCAGCTCAGCGGAGCAACATGGGGAAACACAGTAGAGCCTTGCTCTCTGCTGTTGCTGGGGTGCCTGAAGCAAAGACTTGAAGACTGCAGAGACTGAAATGGACGCTGTGTGCTTGTATGTGTGCGCTTGCGCACCTGGGAACATGGAGACCTTGCTCCTGCCTGCTGAAAGAAACAAAGGAGGAGGATGATAAACCATGTTAGAAGAGTAATATCTGGCCTTAGTTGAGCAGTATGTGCTGGGCTTTACATATATGATTTTATTGTAAAATCTTCGCATGACCCCAGGGAAGTAGATGCTCTTATTGTCCCTCTTTAAAAGATGTGGTAACTGAGACTCAAAGCGGTTAAGTAATTTCTCCAAGGTCACAATTAATAAGCGGATGAGACCAGTATAGCTTCCAAAGATTGTCTGATGGAATGAATAAGTATGCCAAGTTCTTATTTGAATAAACAAACAGCAGATCTGTCTCATGAGAAATATCTTTCATAAATCCATTTCCCGTTCCCTGCCCTCGTGAAGTAGTATTAAAATCAAAGGAAACACTGTGATCTGTGTTAGCTTTGTGCCCCTATTATTGAGTGTTTCTGCCACATTAGACAGATTTAGGTTGCCCCCCTATTATGATCAGCACTCCAAGGGGTGACTGATATCAAATGGCCTCCCTAGAATTTTTTCTCACTTTTAGTTTTCTGTATTTCAGCCTGAAGAAATAATTTATTCTGATACTAATAAGAACATGGTAGAAGATCTAAAGAACAGGTATGATCTCTCTTTATATGCTATGATTATCATGTTTTCTCCCTAATCTCCTATTCAGCCCCTCTTCAGTCCTATAACCCAGTCTCTCAAAATACGTATTAGACTCAGCAACAGAAGCATGAAATGGAGATTTAATAGTTCCATTGAGTCGTCTGCCTCTTGGCCCTTGCATAAAAAATCAGCCCCTCTGCTATCCACAATACTCCTTGAAAAAAACATGCCAAGTTAAATACAGTTGCATCTGGACAACATCGTGGGCTTCTATTGGGAAGTTCTCAACACAGACACCTGTTGAGCCTTATAGTAATAATCAATAGCTAACACTTCTTGAAAGAACAATGGGTTGTGGTAAAAAAAAATCGGAGCTGGGTAGTAGAAATATCAGTACTCTCCCTGGTAGCCACCCTCATATACATACTCCACACACATACAAACACACACACCTCCCCCTGAGGAGTTGCTCAATCAAGCCCAAAGTGTCACAGCCTTTGCAGCAGACCTTGCTGCTTCTCCAGATATGTCAGAAGATTCTAGATCTGACTACTTCCAGTAACTCATGCTGACACAGCAGGCTGGCATGTAAGCTGCTACCAACTAATCAAAACAGAAAAGGACAAAAAGCTTTTTGCCACTCCCTTTTCTCACTAGCACATGGCCCCCACCTCTTACTCCCCTTCTTCTTCCCCAGCTTTTAATCAAAAAAAAAAAAGAAAAGAAAAAGGAAGAAATGCACTAGGAAACTTGTCTCCAACTTTTAGTTTTCATCAGAATTGCTTCTGGAACTAAATATAGGTGCCGGAGTCCAGGATCAGACCTGTTGAGCCACTATCTGGAGGATAGTGAAATATTTTGATAGAGTCCCACAGGTGATTCTGGTGTGTAGCCATGACTGAGACTCCCTGCAAACTCAAAACCACTACTTACTTTATTAGACTCAGCCAAAAGGAGAGGCCCAGCACACAATAATCCTCTGCAGAAGAAAAGCTTCCCACCAACCAGCTCAACTGGGCTCCACTTTCTCCCTCCCTGGAACAGTTCTTCAGTAGGCACTGTTTCAGAGGTGGAGTAGGTAGGTGAAACTCCCTGCCTGCATAGAGCATACATTTGGGGGGAATGATCAGATCAGGAGAAACTGATCATCATACTGATCAGTCCAGTGTCTCATTTCCTCCCAATTGCACTTGCTGGATTAACTGATCTAATAACCCCATTCCTGCTAACATTACCCCAGACAAGATACCTGGATTTTTATAGAGCATTTCTTAGAAACAAGACATCTTATGTCAGAGGAGGGTCTTGGAGAACAAGAATGCCAACCCAGTAATCAGATGGTAGCAAATCACACCTAGTAGGCAGCTGTCTACACACAGGGAACTGGAAGAAAGAAGTGCCTTTGAGAACTAATTGCTGGCTACCCCAGGAAGTATCTTGCTTCCTCAAGCCAAGCAAGAGCCTCATCTCTCCCAAACCAGATTGATATGGTTGATGGCAGATATACCTCACCACGGAGGTCTGGTTTTCTCCTACATCAAAAATTTATCATTTTTTAAAATTGTGAATGACTGTATATTTTTAAAATGTATTTTATTTATTTGGCTGTGTGGGGTCCTAGTTGCAGCATGAGTTGGGTCATGCAGGATCTTTGGTCTCAGCTCATGGCCTCTCCAGCTGTAGCACATGGGCATTTTACTCAGTGGGGGGTCTTAGTTCCTTGACCAGGGATTGAACCTGCATCCCTTGCACTGCGAGGTAGATTCTTAATCACTGGACCACCAGGGAAATCCTCCCAAAGTATCATTCTCATAGTTGAGTAAATGCGACAAAACTTTTTTTTCACATTTATTAAATGAGTTGTATTTTATCATAAAATGACCCTTGCATTCTTACTAATGCAAGAAATCCCCAGGGGATTACCCCAAAGTATTATTCTCATACTTGGTAAATGTAACAAAACTTTTTTTCACATTTTTTAAATGAGTCATAATTTATCATAAAATGATCTTTGCATTCTTACCTTAGGATTGAAAGAACTCTGAAGTGTAAAATAATGGAATGGCGGCCTAAACAGCCGACACGTTGGAATAGACAGTGTACTTCCATTTTACGACAGATTCTTCCTAAGTTAGAACTTAGTACTGGAAACTTTGTTTCATCTGAAGAAGAGAGTGAATTTGAAAGACTCCTACAATTTTATTGGGTTTGTATATGATTTAATGCATTAATGACATTTGTTTTATCTATGATGTTAATTGCCAGATGATAGTAATCTTAAAAACCCCTGAGATATCTTTTATCTTAATCTCATTGGGCTTCCCTTGGAGCTCAGCTGCAATGAGGGAGGCCTGGGTTCGATCCCTGGGTTGGGAAGATCCCCTGGATCTGGTAGGAAAGGCTACCCACTCCAGTATTCTGGCCTGGAGAATTCCATGGACTGTATAGCCCATGGGGTCCCAAAGAGTCGGACACAACTGAGCGACTTTCACTTCACTTTCATGTTATACATACTATGTCATTAAAATCCACTTATGTTTAGACCAATATTTTTCAAATGTAGTGAATAACTAGTATTGTGATCAGATTGCATGACATATTCTTGGAATCAGTTTTATGATACACAAACCACAAACTTTGGAAAGAGATGCCCAAAAGGAAATGACTTGCAACTAAGAAACTAAGAAATGATCTCTTAATGGTAGTAATAGGATGGATTCCCTGTCCTTAGTTCTGGGCAAGAGGACTTCAGGCAAGCTTTAATTACCTTCCATAAGCAAATTATTCTCAGATTTATACACCATAGCCTGGACTTCTGTTTTAACTTCCTGTTATATACTCACCAGCACATTTGACATAATCCTGGATGGTAAAAAAGCCTATCAAACTCCAGTCCATAATCAAACATGGCAGGCATTTGGTGTATTTCAAAGTCCTTCTTTTCTTCCCCTGAGTTCTGAGAATCCTCTACCTCCTCTTGCCTGTGAATTGTTGCAGTAGTTTTTGGAAGCCCCAGCCTCCCAAGAGTGATATTCCTTCCCCCTTCCATCCTGTGGATCAGAAAATGTCCCCTAGAGAAAGCCTTGGGAAGAGGAAAGGAAGCTATCTGTTGAAAGTTGATATACTTAGGCTGCCAGGGAGGGGTCTGCAGGCACTATTCATGGATAGGGAGGTAGTTGTTTTGTTTTGCTTTCTTTTTAATTGAATTAGGGAGTAAATAGATAAGCAAAGTATTGTTAAGTATAAGCGAAGGTTTTAAACTTAGAGTTCCTTTGTAAAATTATCTGCTGTTTAATAACACAGATTCAGAAATCTAGACTGAATCCTGTGGCTTGGGTTCAAATCCTGGCTCAACCACTCACTAACTTTGACCAAATTACTCAACTTTTCTACACGTTCTTACCCCATTGCACAAGATAAACAAGGATAAAACTAGTTAGCTATTTTGTGGTTGTGGTGAGGATTAAGTGAGTTGCTTAACCATGGCACCCAACACTTATTAAATGTTAACTATTATTTGTATTCCATGTGGCAATCATTGTGCCATTCACTTGGGGTTATGACAGTAAATGAGACAGATAACATCTTGAGCATTCACAGAGACAATGGGCTTGTTAGATCAGAAAACATGTAATTGCAGTGTAATTTATTAAGTAAACTAGAGAAGGATAGTGTACTATGCAGTCACAAGGGAAGAGCCCGTGAAGAGATTTAAAGATCAGAAAAGTAAGCAATCTGAGGCTTGAAAGCAGCTTATGATTGTCCTTTGTAAATTCTTTAGTCATAATTTAGTCTCATAATTTTACATGAGACCCATGTCCCATATCCTTTAATCCTGTCATCGGAGGAAATGAAAGTGAAAGTCCCTCAGTCATGTCCAGCACTTTGCCACCCCATGGACTATATACTGTGCATGGAATTCTCCAGGCCAGAATACTGGACTGGGTAGCTGTTCCCTTCTCCAGGGGATCTTCCCAACCCAGGAATTGAACCAGGTCTCCCCCATTGCACGAGTATTCTTTACCAGCTGAGCCACCAGGAAAGCCCAATCCTGTCATCAGTTCAGTTCAGTTCAGTTGCTCAGTCGTGTCCGACTCTTTGTGACCCCATGAATTGCAGCACGCCAGGCCTCCCTGTCTATCACCAACTCCCGGAGTTCACTCAGACTCGCTTCCATCGAGTCAGTGATGCCATCCAGCCATCTCATCCTCGGTCGTCCCCTTCTTCTCCTGCCCCCAATCCTCCCAGCATCAAAGTCTTTTCCAATGAGTCAACTCTTCGCATGAGGTGGCCAAAGTACTGGAGTTTCAGCTTTAGCATCATTCCTTCCAAAGAAATCTCAGGGCTGATCTTCAGAATGGACTGGTTGGATCTCCTTGCAGTCCGAGGGACGCTCAAGAGTCTTCTCCAACACCACAGTTCAAAAGCATCAATTCTTCGGCACTCAGCCTTCTTCACAGTCCAACTCTCACATCCATACATAGATATCAATAAATATAAAGTAAATCAATGTGAAATAAATTCTTCCAAAATGCTCTTTTAAATCATTTATATGACCAAGAATTTTACTTGTTGGCAGTTTGCCATTGCAGAAAAAGTGCAAGTATGTGGAATGTTAAATGTATAGGCTCTGGCATTTGACAGATCTGGCTCGCTGCTCTCTCTATAAAGTGGGGTTATAGCAAAACCTGCCACAAAGGGTTGTTTGAGGGTTAATTATATATGTGAAGTATTTAGCACTGTGCCTAGAACATAGTACACGCTCAGTCACTTCAGTTGTGTCCGACTCTGTGTGACCCTATGAACTGAAGCCTGCCAGGCTCCTCTTCATGAGATTCTCCAAGGCAAGAACACTGGAGTGGGTTGCCATGCCCTCCTCCAAGGGATTTTCCCAGCCCAGGGATAGAACCTGTGGTGTCTCCTGTGTCTCCTGCATCACAGGCAAATTCTTTACCACTGAGCCAACCAGGAAGTCCCCTAGAACTTGGTAAACATCCACAAAATGATAACTGTATTATTATTTTATGACTTCCATTTCTTTGAGGCTTCTGTAATCTCTTTTTATACAGTAATTCCCAACCACCTATATGACTGTAATGTGGGTTTATGTATTATTGTCTTTGGTCCAGGTCACAGGATTTCCTATCCAGATGCCATACACTGATGTACAGTCAGTTATTGATGCTGTGTATCAAACTGGAATTCATTCTTCTGAATTTCCACAGACAGAATTTGCTCTAGCTGTGTACATTCACCCCTACCCAAACAACATATTATCTGTGTGGGTCTATTTGGCTTCATTAGCTCGACATCAGTGAAAAGGAAAAAGATAGAAGGAGAAGATAGTAACGGGCCCCCAATCTGGTGCTTGGGATTTTTCTGTTTATCCTCAAGTCCAGACAAGCATGAGCCCAATTTTTGGCTCACTTATAGAGTAGGGAATAAGACTCACTGCCTGAGTTTCTGGGGACAAGTATAAATGACTTCCTCATCAGAGACCGCATCAAGGAGGACCCTATGGAAAGTCTGGCGCCTGGGGTCACTGTCTACAGTAAGTTTATTCTGGGAAAGAAGCAATTCTGGCCTCTCTCTAAAGCCAGTGTTGCTCTAATTGGAGGGCCCCACCACCTCCATCAAAATCACTTGGAAAGCCCCATTGAAAATGCAAGTTCCCACATCCCATCCAGGACCTACTGAATCAGGATCTCTGAGAATACAGCTCCAGAACCTACATTATTTAAAACAAGCTTCCCAGGCAATTCTCTCAACCAGTTAAGAATGAGAACCCTGCCTTACAAAATGCTGTCATTACTAAAGTGAGGCTGATAACTTTGATGATGGTTCTGATGGAATTCCAGGCAGGAGTTATTCAAATAGAAACCCATGAGGTAAAAGATTATTTCACTGGTTAAGAATAAGAAGGAAATATGCCATGTTGGGTTAAGGACAGCTTCCGGGGGCTTCTTAAAAGTTTTCTCTATATACTACTGACCTAAAATCATTTCACCTCTAGGTATTTAGAAGGGGCTCTCAGGAACACTACCTGAATTCTTTCCTAATTCTGTGAGAAAGGGAGATAAAGGTCTTACCCGAATCTCAGAGTCCTCTTTATCTTAATGAGCAGCTCCCCATTCTGCCTCTGGCAGTTTCTGCTGCTTTTCTTTTACAATGGTGCCCCAAGGAGACCCATCCAGGGCCTGAAGAAAGAGTGGATAGGGATCTAAGTAGAAAACACTGTACTTTATTGTATTTGATTATTCTGTAGTTCATTGAGAAAAGTGTTCAAATAGTTTATTTAAATGTTACATAACAACTTATTTTTTAATCAAAGGATAGATTTCCAAAGGTTTATGAGAGCAATTTTATATGAGGTTAAAGCAAGAAAAAGAAGATTCACTTCTCCCACTGTGGCAGCACTGGGGCTCCTTGAATCACTCTTAGAGAAGCAGAGGGCAAAAACCCCAAATTCATCCTCAGGGAACCCTTAGCCTAAATCCCCTCTCCCAATATACCTGCAGAGGCCAGAGAAGACCTCATTTATTTGCAGGATGTTAGTCTCAGACCAAACTCAAGATTACTGGAAAAAAGGGTATGTAGGTAAAGAGAATGTTTTTTTTCTGCAAAGTTAAAACTTTGTTATGTATGTCTTCTGGCATGCATCAGAAAAATGATCAGAATTGTTTTTATTTGAATGTCTGTGTTTAAATGATGTAGGAGGTTTTGTTATTAACAAGTTTCCCACATCAGTTGGGTAGCACAAAATGATATCTATGGAAAGACAAGTTTGCCAAATAAAGGCTGAACTCGTGCGATTCATTTCTGTGCCATGCTGAATGTTTACATAGCTATTTTGTTAATTTTGTTTGTGGTTTTAGAATTGATAGACCACTTAAGAGTAAGGTGGAAAATGTTCATGGGCAAGTGTGCATTATATTCTGTATTGTATTCATTTAAAAATAGGTGTATGTTATTTCTCAACTAAAATTTTTTCCTAAAAATTGTATGATTGTAATGAACCATATTTTTTCATTTGACTGTTTTAAAAGTACATATTAGAGTAATGTATAATTTTAAAATTTTTTGTTGTTCAGTCACTCAGTTATGTCTGACTCTTTGCAACCTCATTCACAAATACTTACAAAGCATCCATTGTGTACCAGACACTTCAGTATGTGCTAGAGGACAGTGTGAAGACATTCTTACAAGGAAAACAGATCATAAGCAAATAAACAGTAAGTTGGTGAGATAATTCCAGTGTATAATGAGTGCTATAAAGTAAACAAAAATGTTGGTGTAATGGAGGACTTTGATGGGGATGGAGGCTATAAGCATAGTGGGAGAAGGCATCTCCACAGAAATAATGATTTGAGCTGAGATTTAAAAAATGATTTATCAATTAGAATTGCATTCAGTTGCAAGGAACAGAAACCTAATTACAGTAACATAGTCAAATAGGGATTACAGCACCGTCAAGTGCAAAGGAAGCAGCCCAATTCTAGTGCAATAGCTCTGTGATGTCAGAAGTACATTAGCCTTCATCCATCTTTGTCACCATCTCTAAGGAAGCTTCTGTCTTCTTCCTCAGTGGTTCTCAAACTTCAGCATTCAGAAGAATCACCTGAAGAGTTTGTTGAAACACACTTCTCTGGGCCTGACCTTCAGAGTTATTGATTCCCTGAGATCTGGGGTGGGGCCTGAGAATTTGCATTTCTAACAAGTTCCCAGGTGATACTGAGTCTGCTGACCTGGGAACCACAGAGGCTTTAACCTTACAGTCATTTTCATTAAGAAAACGCAGACAGGGAGGGAGGAGGTAGAAGAGGCAGCTTGTTTAGCACTTTTAAAAACTTTTCTAGGAGACTGTGCCCATTAACTTCTACTTACATCTCACTGGCCAAAATTGCATCACTCCTAGTCACAAAAGAGGCTGGAGATCAAGTATTTTAAATACACCCATTTCTCTCCCAATAAAATCAGTGTTCTCCTGGTGAAGAAGAGGGGAGGATGGCTATTGGATTAGGCATCTGTGGCTTCCATAGTTAAGAGAAAGGCAATCATGCAAAGACTTTTAGCAAAAGCTTTCAGGCAGAGGAGACCTATGATTACAAAGCCCTCCAGTCCAGAAAAAGACTCACATGGAGAAGAAAGAGTAGTAGCCCATAAGGCCGAAGAGGCAGATGAGGACCAGGTCGCATAGGTCATGGTAAAGAGTTCATATTTTACTCAAAGTGCAATAACAAATCAATCAAGTAACAGAATAAAGTGGTATTTTTTCTTTTTTATATTTGAGAAGATAAGCCCCGTTCAGATGCCGTGCCAGGTCCCAGCTCTGTTTTCCACAACTGCCCACTCGCCTTAGTACAGCAGCCTTCGCCCTAGTGGGTAGCTGCACTAGGGGTAGAGGTGCCAGAGTGGGTGCTTGGCATGCTAGGGTGGTCATGAGAAACTGACCAGGGTCCTGGATAGTTTCAATCTGCCTCCTTCGCCATTTCCAGTAGTAAACAGCATGGGCGCACTTTTCTCAAGCAGAGTCTAGCTTTCTTAAAGCCCTTCTGTTAGTTCACTGGTTTTCAAACCAGCTGAGGGGACTCTTCCTGGTGTCAGACCCAAGGACTGGGTTGCCCAATATGTGGTTCAATATGTGGTTCAATCTGTTTCCTCCACAGGGAAGCTCGCTCTCTCTGAGCCCATGTAATCCCCTCCTCTTCTGTGTCCCCACCTAGAGGGACAGATCCTGATTCTCTTCACTTCTTATCTAACTTAGTCGGGACCCTTCTTTACAGCCTTGATTGTATACGAGACTTTCTGACACCCTTCAGGTGTTTTCAATGAGATTGCTCCACAGGTCAATGTATTTTCAATGTCTACATAAGGGGAGGTGAGCTTGTTGTCCTTCTATTACACCATCTTAACCTCAGGCCACCTTGATATGCTTTCAACTTAAAACATTTACACCTGGATAATGATCAGAGTACATCATGAGAAACACTGGGCTGGAAGAAGCACAAGCTGGAATCAAGATTGCCGAGAGAAATATCAATAATCTCAGATATGCAGATGACACCACCCTTATGGCAGAAAGTGAAGAAGCACTAAAGACCTCTTGATGAAAGAGAAGAGTGAAAAAGTTGGCTTAAAGCTCAACATTCAGAAAACAAAGATCATGGCATCTGGTCCCATCACTTTATGGCAAATAGATGAGGAAACAGTGGAAACAGTGGCTGACTTTATTGTTTGGGGCTCCAAAATCACTGCAGATGGTGACTGCAGCCATAAAATTAAAAGACTTACTCCTTAGAAGGAAAGTTATGACCAACCTAGACAACATATTAAAAAGCAGAGACATGACTTTGTCAACAAAGGTCCATCTAGTCAAGGCTATGGTTTTTCCAGTAGTCATGTATGGATGTGAGAGTTGGACTATAAAGAAAGCTGAGTGCCAAAGAATTGATGCTTTTGAACTGTGGTGTTGGAGAAGACTCTTGAGAGTCCCTTGGAATGCAAAGAGATCCAACCAATCCATCCTAAAGGAGATCAGTCCTGAGTGTTCATTGGAAGGACTGATGCTGAACCTGAAACTCCAATACTGTGGCCACCTGATGCAAAGAGCTGACTCATTTGAAAAGACTCTGATGCTGGGAAAGATTGAAGGCAGGAGGAGAAGGGGACGACAGAGGATGAGATGGTTAGATGGCATCACTGACTCAGTGGACATAAGTTTGGGTAAATTCTGGGAGTTGGTGATGGACAGAGAGGCCTGGCGTGCTGCGGTTCATGGGGTCACAAAGAGTCGGACACAACTGAGTGACTGAATTGAATTGAACTGAATGATCAGAGCTTTATGAGGAGTTTTGGGCCTCTTTCATTGTAGAGGACTTTGCAGAATGTCAAGTAACAGTGGCCTGCCGCAGGGGCAGGGGCGCTGGGTGCAGCAGACCTGGGTATGGCATAAGCCCTCATGAGGGAGGCTGCCATTAACCCCACCACAGAGCTCCCAGAATTTACACAGGACTAGGGAAACAGACTCTCCAAGGGCACAAACAAAACCTTGTGCACACCAGGACCCAGGAAAAAGGAGCAGTGACCCCACAAAAGACTGACTCAGACCTGCCCTTGAATGTCCAAAGACTTACTCCTTAGAAGGAAAGTTATGACCAACCTAGACAACATATTAAAAAGCAGAGACATGACTTTGTCAACAAAGGTCCATCTAGTCAAGGCTATGGTTTTTCCAGTAGTCATGTATGGATGTGAGAGTTGGACTATAAAGAAAGCTGAGTGCCAAAGAATTGATGCTTTTGAACTGTGGTGTTGGAGAAGACTCTTGAGAGTCCCTTGGAATGCAAAGAGATCCAACCAATCCATCCTAAAGGAGATCAGTCCTGAGTGTTCATTGGAAGGACTGATGCTGAACCTGAAACTCCAATACTGTGGCCACCTGAGCAAAGAGCTGACTCATTTGAAAAGACTCTGATGCTGGGAAAGATTGAAGGCAGGAGGAGAAGGGGACGACAGAGGATGAGATGGTTAGATGGCATCACTGACTCAGTGGACATAAGTTTGGGTAAATTCTGGGAGTTGGTGATGGACAGAGAGGCCTGGCGTGCTGCGGTTCATGGGGTCACAAAGAGTCGGACACAACTGAGTGACTGAATTGAATTGAACTGAATGATCAGAGCTTTATGAGGAGTTTTGGGCCTCTTTCATTGTAGAGGACTTTGCAGAATGTCAAGTAACAGTGGCCTGCCGCAGGGGCAGGGGCGCTGGGTGCAGCAGACCTGGGTATGGCATAAGCCCTCATGAGGGAGGCTGCCATTAACCCCACCACAGAGCTCCCAGAATTTACACAGGACTAGGGAAACAGACTCTCCAAGGGCACAAACAAAACCTTGTGCACACCAGGACCCAGGAAAAAGGAGCAGTGACCCCACAAAAGACTGACTCAGACCTGCCCTTGAATGTCCAGGAGTCTCCAGCAGAGGCGTGGGTCAGCGGTGGCCTGCTGCATGGTTGGGGAGACTGAGTGCGGCAGTGTGTGCATGGGACCTTTTGAAGGAGGTTGCCATTATCTTCTTTACCTCTACTATAGTTTGGCCTCAGGTCAAACAACAAGTAGAGAACACAGCCCTGCCCATCAACAGAAAATCGGATTAAAGATTTACTGAGAATGGCCCCAACCATCAGAACAAGACCCAGTTTTCCCCACAGTCTCTCCCATCAGGAAGCTTCCATAAGCCTCTTATCCTTATCCATCATAGGGCAGACAGAATGAAAACCACAATCACAGAAAACTAATTAAACTGATCACATGGACCACACTCTTATCTAACTAACTCAATGAAACTATTAGCCATGCCTGTGTAGGGCCACCCACGATGGATGAGTCATGGTGGAGAGCTATGACAAAACGTGGTCCACTGGAGAAGGGAATGGCAAACCATTTCAGTATTCTTTCCTTGAGAACCCATGAACAGTATGAAAAGGCAAAAAGGACACTGAAAGGTGAACTTCTCAGATCAGTAGTTGCCCAGTATGCTACCGGAGAACAGTGGAGAAATAATTCCAGAAAGAATGACGAGATGGAGCTAAAGCAAAAACAACACCCAGTTGTGGATATGACTGGTGATGGCAGTAAAGTCTGATGCTGTAAAGAACAATATTGCATAGGAACCTAGAATGTTAGGTCCATGAATCAAGGTAAATTGGAAGTGGTCAAACAGGAGATGGTTAGAGTGAACATGGACATTTTAGGAATCAGTGAACTAAAATGGACTGGAATGGGTGAATTGAACTCAGATGACCATTATATCTACGACTGTGGGCAAGAATCCCTTAGAAGAAATGGAGTAGCCCTCACAGTCAACAAAAGAGTCTGAAATGCAGTACTTGGATGCAGTTTCAAAAATGACAGAATGATCTCTGTTTGTTTCCAAGGCAAACCATTCACTATCACAATAACCCAAGTCTATGCCCCAACCAGTAATGCTGAAGAAGCTGAAGTTGAATGGTTCTGTGAAGACCTATAAGACCTTCTAGAACTAACACTCAAAAAAGATGTCCTTTTCATTATAGGGGACTGGAATGCAAAAGTAGGAAGAGATACCTGGAGTAACAGGAAAATTTGGCCTTGGAGTACAAAATGAAGCAGTGCAAAGGTGAACAGTTTTACCAAGAGAACACACTGGTCACAGCAAACACCCTCTTGCAACAATACAAGAGAAGATTCTACACATGGACATCACCAGATGGTGAATACCAAAATCAGACTGATTCTATTCTTTGCAGCCAAAGATGGAGAAGCGCTATACAAACAGCAAAAACAAGAGCAGGAGCTGACTGTGTCTCAGACCATGAACTCTGTAATGCAAAATTCAGACTTAAACTGAAGAAACTAGGGAAAACCACTAAACCATTCAGCTATGACGTAAATCAAATCCCTAACGATTATACAGTGAAAGTGACAAACAGATTCAAGGGATTAGATCTGTAGAGTAACTGAAGAACTATGGACAGAGGTTCGTGACATTGTACAGAGGCAGTGATCAAGACCATCGCCAAGAAAAAGAAATAGAAAAAGGCAAAACGGTTGTCTGAGGAGGCCTTACAAATAGCTGAGAAAAGAAGAGAAGCTTAAAGGCAAAGGAGAAAAGGAAAGAAATTTCCATTTGAATGTAGAGCTCCAAAGAATAGCAAGGAGAGATAAGAAACCCTTCCTCAGTGATCGATGCAATGCAAAGAAATAGAGGAAAACAAAGAGATCTAAAGATCTCTTCAAGAAAATTAGAGATACCAAGGGAACATTTCATGCAAAGATGGGCACAATAAAGGACAGAAATGGTATGGACCTAATGAAGCAGAAAATATTAAGAGGTGGCAACAATACACAGAACTATACAAAAAAGATCTTAGTGACCCAGATAACTACAATAATGTGATCACTCACCTAGAGCCAGACATCCTGAAATGCAAAGTCAAGTGGGCCTTAGGAAATAATACTACAAACAAAGCTAGTGGAGGTGATAGAATTCCAGTTGAGCTATTTCAAATCCTAAAAGATGATGCTGTGAAAGTACTGCACACAATATGTCAGCAAATTTGGAAAACTCAGCAGTGGCCACAGGACTGGAAAAGGTCAGTTTTCATTCCAATCCCAAAGAAAGGCAATGCCAAAGAATGCTCAAACTACCACACAATTGCACTCATCTCACACGCTAGCAAAGTAATGCTCAAAATTCTCCAAGCCAGGCTTCAACAGTGCATGAACTATGAACTTCCAGATGTTCAAGCTGGATTTAGAAAAGCCAGAGGAACCAGAGGATCAATTGCCGACATCTGTTGGATCATTGAAAAAGCAAGAGAGTTTAAAAAAAAATCTGCTTTATTGACTATACCAAAGCCTTTGACTGTGTGGATTACAACAAACTGGAAAATTCTTCAAGAGATGGGAATACCAGACCACCTGACCTGCCTCCTGAGAAATCTGTATCCAGGTCAAGAAGCAACAGTTAAACTCGACATGGAACAACAGACTGGTTCCAAATAGGGAAAGGGGTACATCAAGGCTGTATATTGTCACCCTGATTATTCAACTTAAATGCAGAGTACATCACATGAAGTGCTTGGCTGGATGGAGCACAAGCTGGAATCAAAATTGCTGGGAAAAAATATCAATAACCTCAGATATCCAGATAACACCACCCTTATAGCAGAAAGCAAAGAAATAGAGAGCCTCTTGAGGAAAGTGAAAGAGGGTGAAAAAGTTGCCTTAAAACTCAACATTCAGAAAACTGAGATCATGGCATCCAGCCCCATCACTTCATGGCAAACAGATGGGGAAACAATGGAAACAGTGACAGACTTTATTTTTGGAGGCTCCAAAATCACTGCAGATGGTGATTGCAGCTGTGAAATTAAAAGACACTTACTCCTTGGAAGAAAAGCTATGACCAACCTAGACAGCATATTATAAAGCAGAGACATTACTTTGCCAACAAAGGTCCGTCCAGTCAAAGCTATGGTTTTTCCAGTAGTCATGTATGGATGTGAGAGTTGGACCATAAACAAAGCTGAGAGCCAAAGAATTGATGCTTTTGAACTCTGGTGTTGGAGAAGACTCTTAAGAGTCCCTTGGACTGCAAGGAGATCCAACCAATCCATCCTAAAGGAGATCAGTCCTGAATATTAATTGGAAGGACTGATGCTGGAGCTGAAGCTCCAATACTTTCACCACTTGATGCAAAGAGCTGACTCATTGGAAAAGACCCTGATGCTGGGAAAGTTTGAGGGTGGGAGAAGAAGAGGATGACAGAGGATGAGATGGTTGGACGCCATCACTAACTCGATGGACATGAGTTTGAGCAAGCTCTGGGAGTTGGTGATGGACAGGGAAGCTTGGTGTGCTGCAGTCCATGGGGTTGCAAAGAGTCGGACATGACTGAGCAACTGAACTGAACTGTAAAATGTGTATGGCAAGAGCAAAGAACCTAAAATGGTAAAGTCAGAAGCAGTCTCTGTCGTCACTCAGTTCACTTCTGGAGGAGGAAGGAACTGCCCTGCCTTAAGGCCACTCCACTAAGAAGTAACTAATCAACAGCCAAGAGCCAAAGCCCAGGGCTTCTGACTTTGCATCTTGTGGAATAGGATGTAGTCATTGAAAGGAATTCTGAATGTTCCATTATGGAAGGTTCACCAGTATGTGTTGAATGACAAAAACTAGATACACAACAGAGTGTAGTGTGTTCCAGTTTGTGACAAAATGGAGCAAGGAGATTATGTGCATCAGTTCAGTAAAGTTGTTTAGTTGTGTCTGACTCTTTGCAACCCCATGGACTGCAGCACACGAGGCTTCCCTGTCCATCACCAGCTCCTGGAGCTTGCTTAAACTCATGTCCATCGAGTCGGTGGTACCATGCAACCATCTCATCTTCTGTCATCCCCTTCTCCTCCCATCTTCAATCTTTCCTAGCATCAGGTCTTTTCAAATGAGTCAGCTCTTCACATCAGGTGCCCAAAGTATTGGAGTTTCAGCTTCAGCGTCAGTCCTTCCAATGAATATTCAGGACTGATTTCCTTTAGGAGTGACTGGTTTGATCTCCTTGCTGTCCAAGGGACTCTGAAGAGTCTTCAACACCACAGTTCAAAAGCATCAATTCTTTGGCTCTCAGCTTTCTTTACAGTCCAACTCTCACATCTGTACATGACTACTGAAAAAAACCATAGCTTTGACTGGACGGACCTTTGTTGGCAAAGTAATGTCTCTGCTTTATAATATGCTGTCTAGGTTGGTCATAGCTTTTCTTCCAAGCAGCAAGCATCTTAATTTCATGGCTGCAGTTGCCATCTGCAGTGATTTTGGAGCCCCCCAAAATAAAGTCTGTCACTTTCCATTGTTTTCCCATCTATTTGCCATGAAGTGATGGGACTGGATACCATGATCTTCGTTTTCTGAATGTTGAGCTTTTAGTCAGCTTTTTCACTCTTCTTTCACCAAGAGGCTCTTTAGTTTCTTTTTGCTTTCTGCCATAAGGGTGTTGTCATCTGCATATCTGAGGTATTGATATTTCTCCCAACAATCTTGATTTCAGCTTGTGCTTCATTCAGTCCCGCATTTCACATGGTGTACTCTGCATATAAGTTAAATAATCAGGGTGACAATATACAGCCTTGATGTACTCCTTTCCCTATTTGGAACCAATTTGGATTATGTAATTGGGATTACGTACATTTATTTATATTTATTTATTTCAGTCGCTCAGTCGTGTCCGACTCTTTGCGACCCCATGAATCACAGCACGCCAGGCCTCCCTGTCCATCACCAACTCCCGGAGTTCACTCAGACTCGCGTCCATCGAGTTAGTGATGCCATCCAGCCATCTCATCCTCGGTCGTCCCCTTCTCCTCCTGCCCCCAATCCCTCCCAGTAATCAGAGTCTTTTCCAATGAGTCAACTCTTCGCATGAGGTGGCCAAAGTACTGGAGTTTCAGCTTTAACATCATTCCTTCCAAAGAAATCCCAGGGCTGATCTCCTTCAGAATGGACTGGTTGGATCTCCTTGCAGTCCAAGGGACTCTCAAGAGTCTTCTCCAACACCACAGTTCAAAAGCATGGTTATAAATATCTGGATATCCTTGGAAGGAAACAAAAGCAAATAGTAATAATGTTGCCTTGATGAAGAACTGGGATCAAGGCAGAAAGGGAGATCTGATAGTCACTGAATACAGTCTTATACTGTGTGAATATATTACCTTTTGCATGCATTCATTTGAATGATGAGTGAATTGTTTAAATAAATATATATAAATATAGTTGCTGTACAATGTTGTGTTAGTTTCTGCTAACAGTGAAGTGAATCAGCTATATGTATCCATATATCCCCTCGTTTTCAGATTTTCATAAGTTTTGCCATTTTAACTTCCACCCTCTTATACCCTTACTGATCACTGCTTTTGAGATTTATCTCCTCTTCATTCCAGGTATCCCCTGCCCTCCAAACACATCTTCTTCTTACAGCCTTTGCATTTACTGTTTCCCCTGCCCAGAACACAGCCTCCAGAAATCTGCGTGCTCCCTCACCCCCTTAGGACTTTGCATACCCTACTTGTCATAAAACAATGCCCACCCACTGTCATTTCCTAGTTTCTTTTTATGTTCATTTATCTTCACAGCACTTATCACTATGTGACTTTGTTGTTGCTGTTCATTTATTCTCTCCCCATTGGAATATAAACTATATATTCTATACAGAGAGCAGACTTTTATTTAGGAATTAAGCAAATACCTAAATTGTATCCAGCTTGCTCTAAATGAATTAATGAAGAAATATAATAAACCTGGATTTAGGATTTTAGGGACACATTTGGCAGGTTATATTTTCCACTCTCCCCCAACACATACAAACACTAAAATCAATATACATACCAGTCCTTTCATCATATCCAGAAATCCAACAGAATGATTTCTGAACAAATAGCTCCCAATGAATAACATCTTCAAAGGAGAAACCATGAGAGACAGCCTACTTATTAAACTGATGATTACAGTCTGTGACCCATTTTTCTGAAAGAGTTCTTAAATAGGCTCTGGACATTTAAGTCATTGGGAAGCCAAACTATTGTCATAAAGTTGCTTAGTGCACATGAATTGGAGCCTGAGGAGGTAGGTACTATTTAAGTGCCATCATAAATGGCATGGAGCTTTCAGCCTGATGTGGCCATCTTCTCTCTAGGGAACTAAGATGGGCCAAGAACAGCCTCTCCTCGGATGATGCTGGACTAGACGGCTCTGCCAACTTCTGCTTGAGTTTTCCTTGTCTTGTCATTGGTTCCTGTAGCCTGTATCACATGGCTTACATATTGTACCTATTTGTAGCTGTTCTTTAAGTATCTGAAGATGTTATTGTGATAGCTAAAACTCAGATTCATGCAACATACATTCATCACTTAATTGTAGATCTTCATCATGTATCTTCTGGGGCAAAGGATTCTAAGTAAAAGAATTAAGGCTTCATGATCTATTTTTTAATATTTAAAGAGGTTGATGAACATGTTCAGAAGTGAGAATCACTGTCCTGGGCTGACCATCTACTTCTGGTCTGATTTCCACTAATCAGATTAAAGCACAATTGACTAGATTTTTTATAATCACATTTCGGGGCGTATATCGTTTTATCTGATGTTGGAGTGTTTTCATAGTTTTGTTGTTTTCCTGATTTACCACCACAGATGATTAATTACATCTACTACAGACTCGACAAGCCAGGTTATTAAAGGTAATCTTGGGCTGAGTCGCTCAGTCATGTCCGACTCTTTGCGACCCCATGGACTGCGGCCTGCCAGGCTCCTCTGTCCATGGGGATTCTCCAGGCAACGACAGTGGAGTGGGTGGCCATGCCTTCATCCATGGGATCTTCCCAACTCAGGTCTCCCGCATTGCAGGCAGATTCTTTACGGACTGAGGCACCAATCTTAACTCCTTTCATTTAAAGCTTCGGGAATTTCTAAAGCAAAGGAAATAAGGCGGGGGAAGAGATTTACTTGGGTTTCTAGAAGAAGGAATAAGCTTTGATGTGGAGCCTAAGGGGCAGAATTTCACAGAGCGAGCATTTTAGGGGTTTCGGAAACGGGTAAAGTACATATGGAGGGACTGATAAGCCTACTGAGCAGCCCCTCAGAGGTACGCGTCTGTTGTAACGTGAGATGAGGCCGAATCAATCCTTGCCGAGAGTTTTAAACGCCAAACTGAGGCATCTGAACTTTCCTCCTCCGCCCGGGGAGCAAGCGGAGGTTCTCAGCAGGTGAGAGGCATGACCGGATTGGCCAACGGATGGACGATCCGCATTATAATTTCTCCGGCGCGCTCTTCCGACCTTTGCCCGCCGCGCAGTCCGGCTTCGCGGTAGGTGGTGCTGGGGCTCTCTGGTAAAGCGAGCGCGGGGCCGGCCAGAGATGCTGCCCGGCCCGGCTGGGGCCCCCGAGCCACTGCCGCACCTGGGCCCGGCCCGGCCGCCGATTGGACGAGTCCGGGTGACCCGGCTGTATCGCGAGACGAGATTGGCCGCGGCGGGTCCGCATGTGCCCCCGCGCTGGCTTTGTACGCCGAGCCGCCTGCCGGTCCTTTAAAATGGGCGGCGCGAGCGCCCTGGCGCTGGGTCGGAGCTGAGGCCGGCGCTTTGCTGCCGACTGTCCGCAGCATGAGCGGGGCCGGCGTTCCCCGCGTGTCGGCGGGGCTGGGCCTGTGAGGGCCGCGGTTCCGGGTAAGGGAGGCCGCCGTGGGAACCGGCAGGCCTGGGTTGGTGGCGGGACTCGGGAGCCGCCCGGCCCGGCCTTTTGTTCGCCTTTCTGGGGCCGCGCGATCCCGTGCGCTCCTCCGGATGAGGAGGCGGAGGCTTGGGCCCGGCCGGGCCGCGGGGAGGCTACGGAGGAGGAGCGCGCGCCCGATCATCTGCCGCGGGCACTCGAGCCGGGCTGGCGTTCGTCTTCGGGCTTCTCGGCGGGAGGTTTTTACCTCAAGGGGTCTGTGAGTGCTGTCAAGTCTCGCTTCTCGGGGCCGGAGAATTCGAACCCGGGCGCGGGCAGTCCCGAGGCCGGGCCTCCGGTCTAGCTTTTCCGAGTACGCGCCCGGGTTCGCGCCTAGGGAACTCGGGCCCCAGTTGGCTCCCTTTTGCCTGGCACCCGGTCCGGCAGTTCATCACACAAGCTGGCTCCTCCTGACCGGGTAGCGTGGGCCTTCCGTGAGGCGTCAGGGAGTTGGTTTGGTCGGTGCTGGTTTTCGGACGAGTCAGGTGAAGATGAACAGTCACCCTGGGTGGCCTGAGGTCACACCCCTCGGGCGGGGGCTGCGGAGGGGCGCGTGGAGGGAGCTGGCAGTGACCGCGTCTGGGGTGTGTCTTACAGACTGAAGTTGCCTCGTCTGGCCAGGCACGCCGCCGGGTCCCATGGAGCTGGAGGCGCAGTGGTGGCGGGGACAGCTGGCTGCCGACATCCATCAAGCTCTTCGGTACAAGGTAACCGCTATGCCCCGACCTTTCGGTTCGGTGCCTCAATGCCAGTTAGTATGAATCTCGGCTCCCTGGAAAGCCTGGTCAGGGTCTTTAACCACTAGTTTCCAAATCAGAAAAGGCGAGTTTCTTATTTGCTCGAGGTAATTAACTTCTTGGCTTCTTCCCTGGGGTGTATCAGAAGAACCTGAAACTTGAATGAGGAGGTGGGTGGGGCGTGGTAGTTGCGAGAGGGAAGATGTGAAGGGACAGTCTGATGTTCTTGTTCCCAGGTGGAACATGGATTTGATATTGTATTTTAAAAGATATGTGTGCTGGCTTTTTATTGGGCAGAGCAACCCTGCTTTCTTCTATAGCTGCTGTTGCATGCAGCTGTCTGTCATGTCACAGTTGTACAAAAGTAAATCCCCCAGCCTTTCCACTAACTTACTGTGAAACTTTGGACAAGTTACTTAAATTTCTGATTCCCAATTTCCTTATCTGTATAATGATTAATAATAGAACGTGCTCTATGAAACGACTGTGAAGATTAAAATGATGTAATACTTCAGATGTGCTCAGAACAGTGATTGGCAGATAGTACGCACTAAGAAAATGATAATATTGTTACTTCCTTCCCTTGAAACCCCAAGACTTGGGGAGTGTTCAAAAAACCTTAAGATAGGAGTTAGCTGCTCTTTCAGCTAATATCAAACAGAAGGAGTAGACCTAGAGTATTTAAAAGATATTGGGGGAAAAATACACCTTTCTGGCACAATGCAAAGTTTGTTTATTGTTGCTGTCACATCTGTTTAATGTATCACCTCTGAGTCTTTTATAACTTTAATAGAAAGAGCCCAGATCCAAAATTAACTCTAACTTGACTTAATTTCACTGTGGATAGAAAGAACCATTATTATGTATAGAAAATTGAAAACAAGCAAAACAGCTGGCTCTTTAATAAAAAGGCTGCTGACTGTTGGAGTTGAGAGGTCCTGGGATGATAATGAACTTGTATCTTGATTTTTTTTCTTCTTTAAAGAAAAACAGGTTAAATAGATTAGAAAACCTAATTCTGACTTAAACTATTACAATTGTACCCTTTTCTAAAATTTGAGATTTCTAAATACTGGTTGTTAATTCTGACATTCAGTCTCTTAGACACACTAAATACACCTCAACTTCCTATTGTACCATAGGAAAGTCTCAAGTATGGAATGGTTCTCTGGAATGTTAAGAGAGTTGCAGGTTTTCCACCTTGAAAATTGTTGAAATACTTTTGATTTTTGTTGTTGTTTTTTATATAGATATTATCTTTCAGTTTTAAATGGTCCTGTTTTCTAAGTGGCAGTTCTTTATTCCTCTGGTATATGGGGAAATTAATATCTGATGTTTAATGATACATATGTTTTTTAATGATATGAAACTTAAGATTTTTCATGGTGATTTCCATGGTTTTTAATTCTTATATTTTATGTGTAATTTTAATCCTGAGTGATTATCTGAATTAATTTTATTAGCTGAAGTTGGAAGTGCATTTTTTTTCCAGCAAATTTATTGATGTTTTTGTTTATTGGTCTCTGGGGAGGATGCAAGGAATAAGACACAAGCTGTACTAAACTTATGTACAAACTATCAGAGGACGAGCTAGAACAGGGCCTGAAAGAACGCCACTGAAAGTTGCGTTGGGCCGCCTGCCGCCTGCGACTGTGGGTTGTCTTTATTTTATCTTTAAGCATTGTGTAAGCCACATTCTTGTGATTCGACACAATGGCCACATTTTATAAAGAATTTGTTAATCAGTAAAACTTGAACCTGTGGAACTGGAGAGACCACTCTTTGTAGTACACTAAAGTCAAGGAAAGTTAAAATGAACTTTTCTCACAGAGAATACATGTCAATTCCAGGCTATTAATTAGGTTATTTAGTTGGGTAGTCATATGCTTATTTATTCAACATATTTGTATGCCTACAGTGTACAAGGTGCTATCAGGCATTAAAATGGTAATATGAGATAGATATGATCCTTGCCTTTAAGTAGACGAATTTCATCTGAATTTAGGTCTTCCGTTGAACAGTTGCCATTTAGGCACAGTGGAAGGTGTTCTGTTTAGACCCAAGGTTTGTGGAGGAATAATTGGTGTGACCAGCATTGAATCTACTAGGGAAGAGTAAAAATTACAGCAAATGAAAATCCTCTTCAATCCCAATGCCAGCTATACTGTTTCCATTGAATACAATCACTTTTTCCTCAACAAAGCTGTTGTCCTCTAATATCCCGTGTCTTCTCTTCTCATTGTTTTGTTATGTATACTGGTGTCTTAGGATGCTTGGGGAAGTATTTTTAGGAGCCTTTATGACAGATAGAAACGATGCTGACTTTGTGAGAAACATCAAGAAAGTATCCCACAGAGTTGTGGATATTCCTTCTATGCCTTATTTTTCATCCCGGCTGGACAGTTAACCCATTCTGGGAACGGGATGGCATTTAGGGTGGTGAGCTAACAAGGATCTGTGATTGGAGATGGAGTTGACATATTTAGATCTTTCTGTGCTTTGGTCCTATGGGATCCTGAGAAGCAGACAGGAATAAGAGTGTTCAATTCTAGGGAATCAGGAATAGACATTAGAAAAAACTCATAAGCTGAAAGAAGCATAGGTCATTTTCTCATGTGTATAACTGTATTGCATAGACAAAGAACTAAATCTGACAGCCATATGATAAGCCCATGTTCTTTACCATTTGCAATAATATAATATAAAGAGGATGTATTGGATACACTGGTAAAAATCTCCTAGTGGTGGCCCGTAGAGTTCTTGCTTTTGTTTTGTCTTCTTTTATCCAAGTTAGCCAAGTTAAAGGCCACCAGTGTCTTCCAACCTGTTCCCCTGTGCATCTGGCAAAACTATGGTGCCATTACACAACTAGGATAGTATTGACATTGATACAGTCAAGATCTAAAACATTTTCTGTACATTTATCACCACAAAGATCTTTCATCTTATCCTTTTATAGGCACAGCCTCTTTCCTCCCGTCGTCATTCTCCCTTAACCTCTGGCAACCACTCATCTGTTCTTTATCTTTATAATTTTGTCATTTCAGGAATGTTACATAAGTGGAATTATGTACTACATGATTTGGGGGGATTCATTTTACCCACTCAATAATTTCCTGGAGATCCATCCAGGTTTTTGACATTAAGCTTTTTTATTCCACCCTTTGCTACTAAAACAGTGCTGTAAAGGCCCTCCTTATATGTAGGATAAATTCCTAGACCTGGTGTTGCTAAGTTAAAGGGTATCTGCAGTCTGCATTTTCAAAAATGTGTATTATCTGATTGCCCTTCAGAAGGTTATATGAGTTGTCAATCTGACCAGTAATACACGAGTTTCTGTATCCACTCTTGATAAAATAAGCGAAAATTAATGAAATATAAAAAAATGATAATTGAAAAAACTATATAGTCATCCCTCAGTATCCACGGGAATTGGTTCTAGGATCCCTGTAAATACTGGAATTTGAGGATGCTCAAGTCCCTTATGTAAAGTGTAGTAGTGTTTGCATATATCGCATATATCCTACACACATCCTCTTGTATATTTTAAATCATCTCCAGATGATTTAATCATCCATGTTGCAGCATATATCAAAATTTCATTTCTTTTTAAGGCTGAATCATATTCCATTGTATGTATATACTACATTTTGTTTATCAGTTCATCTGTTGATGAACACTGGAGTTGTTTGTTTCCACTTTTTGGCTCTTGTGGATAATGCTCTTTTGGCTCTTGTACAACCATGTTGTACAAATATCTGTTTGAGTCCCCACTCTAACTTCTTTTGGCTATATGTCTAAAGGTGAATTGCTGGATCATGGTAATTCTGCATTAATTTTGGGGGGCAATTGCAATACTCTTGTTCACAGTGGCTACACAACTTTATATTCCTGCTACTACACAAGGGTTCCAATTACACTACATCTTTGTCAATACTTATTAGTTTCTGTTTCTCCATTTTCTTTTGGGGGGATTTTTTTTTTTTTTTTACAGTTCAGTTCAGTCGCTCAGTCGTGTCCGACTCTGCAACCCCATGAATCGCAGTACGCCAGGCCTCCCTGTCCGTCATCAACTCCCGGAGTTCACCCAGACTCACGTCCATTGAGTCCGTGATGCCATCCAGCCATCTCATCCTCGGTCATCCCCTTCTCCTCCTGCCCCCAATCCCTCCCAGCATCAGGGTCTTTTCCAATGATCAACTCTTCGCATAAGGTGGCCAAAGTACTGGAGCTTCAGTTTTAGCATCATTCCTTCCAAAGAAATCCCAGGGTTGATCTCCTTCAGAATGGACTGGTTGGATCTCCTTGCAGTCCAAGGGACTCTCAAGAGTCTTCTCCAACACCACAGTTCAAAAGCATCAATTCTTTGGTGCTCAGCCTTCTTCACAGTCCAACTCTCACATCCATACATGAAATGACATCTCATAATGGTTTTGATTTGCATTTTCCTGATCATTAGTGATTTTGAGCATTATTATAGGTGCTTATTGGCCATTTGTACATCTTCTTTGGAGAAATGTTTAGTCAAGTCCTTTGCTCATTTTTCACTCGAGGTGTTTTGGATTTTGTTGCTGCTGCTGCTAAGTCGCTTCAGTCGTGTCCGACTCTGTGTGACCCCATAGACAGTAGCCCACCAGGCTCCGCCGTCCCTGGGATTCTCCAGGCAAGAACACTGAAGTGGGTTGCCATTTCCTTCTCCAATGCATGAAAGTGAAAAGTGAAAGGGAAGTCGCTCAGTTGTGTCCGACTCTTTGCGACCCCATGAACTGCAGCCTACCAGGCTCCTCCATCCATGGGATTTTCCAGGCCAGAGTATTGGAGTGGGGTGCCATTGCCTTCTCCTGGATTTTGTTGAGTTGTATGTAAAAGAGTTCTTTATGATCTGGATATTAACACTTTACCAGATATATAATTTGCAAATATTTTCTCCCATTCTGTGGGTTGCTTTTTCACTCTGATGAAAGTGTCCTTTGATGCATAAAAGTTTTTTTTGGATGAAGTCTTACCTTTTTTTTTTTTGCCTGTGCTTTTAGGATCATATCCATGTTACTTCCTTCCATTGTAATACCTGTTGGGTTTACTGTGGCATTATGTTGAGCTTATAAAATGAATTAAGAACTCTTCCATCTTTTTGGAAATTCTTTAATAGTATAGGAATTTTCTTATTTTTAAAAAATGAGAAACCAGATTAGAAGATGCTAGTGGATCTTCAACATCCTACAAGTATAACACAGTATGTATTATACTAGAAGCATGTCCATTTATTCATTACCTTCTAACTAAAAGCTTTGAGCATCTTTAGGGGATGTGTATGTATGGTTTGGTTAGTATTTTGTTAATGATGTTTTTCTGAAAACACGTGGTAGGGAAAACAAGATTCCATTATTAAAAATCTTGCTAAAATACATCTATTCCATAATGTAAGAAATACCTATAACCGGTAATGTCAGATGTGGTTAAGAATAAGGAGAAACGTTTAGTTCTAAATTTGAAATGCCATTCATTATCCTTCCACTCAGCTTTTTCATTTTTGTGTTTTACTCAAGAAAAGTGTTTTAGGCAATGGTAACACTAGTATATTGGGGGGAAAGTGTCATCTTTGCACTGGGGGGATAATTCTTCTACAGCCTATATTAGACTAAATGTTCTTCTTGATTTAGGAGCTGAAGTTGCCTTCCTACAAAGGCCAGTCCCCTCAACTAAGTCTCAGAAGATATTTTGCTGACTTGATTGCCATTGTGAGCAATCGTTTCACACTCTGCCCTTCTGCCCGACATCTTGCTGTCTATTTGCTGGACCTGTTTATGGATCGTTATGACATCTCTATCCAGCAGCTGCATTTAGTTGCACTTTCCTGTCTGCTTCTAGCAAGTAAGTATGAGTACAATCTACATGACTGGAAAATGCTAGTTTATAATTAAATAAATTTACGTCGAACTCGGTGAAATAACACCAAATTCCTTTCATTCCAGTTTACTAGTATTGGAAAGTTTATGTTGAAAGGCTTTTTGGCACAGTAGTTCTTAACCAGACATATTAAAAAGTGGCTCTGGAATCTTTCAAAAACATTTGTACCTGAGGCCTACATCCAGAAGATTCTGGTATAGATGTCTAGGTCATTCCGGATCTACTGACTCAGAGTCTGCATCATAGGACCTGGATATTTTTTAACTTCTTAAAAATTTCAAAGGTGATTCTCATCTATCTTCCCAGTTGGGAACCATTGCCTTAAAGCAGTGGTCTTAACCAAGAGAAGTTGTGTCCCACTGGGGGATATTTGGCAATATGTGGAGACAGTTTGGGTTGTTGTTACAACCGGGGAGGAAGCTAAACATCTGCAATGCACAGGACAGCCCACACAACAAAGAATTATCTAGCCCAAAATGTCAGTGGAGCTTAGGTTGAAAAACCCTGATAGGTATCATACTCTTGTGTTGTTAGAATACCTTCTACTGACTAAGTGGTGATTTAGATTAATGAACTGAGGGTTCACATGCAATAGCTATACATGTGAAAACACTTGCTTTTGCAATAGGCAAAACTGCATAGTAAGTTGTAGGGTAGAATCTGTTAATGGGGCTTTTGGTGCCTCTTTCTCTTAACATCTTCCTGTGCCATATTTCATTATTTGTTAGTATCTTGACTGAAGAGAAAGAGGGTGAGTAAAAGCATTGAAACTGAAATTTTTCTTCTCAGTATTCTGAAAAGATGGTATTTGTTATTGAATCAATTATGTAGTGTTTTTTGTTTTTAATTATTCATGTCATTATAATGGAAATATAAGTCCCACTTAAAATGACATGTAGAAATACCGACTGCCTTCACCTCTAACCTCCACTTGAGGATTTAGGATCCAATGTGACTGCTATCTAAGAAACATTCCTTCTCTACCCTACCACCAGAATTCTCTCTAAAACACCTTTGCATTTGACTGTAAATAAACCTAAAACCAAATGCAGGCCTGTGTGGTATCATTTATGATACTAGTCTTTTCTGCTTTTCTTTTCCTGTCCTTATTTTTCCTCTGATGACTTCAGCTCCCTATTTTATCTTTTGGAAGGTCTTTTTGTAAACTATTTCAAATCTTTTGTGAACCAGGTTGAATATATATAAACACAGCCCAGTGATGACTTTCTACTACTTATGGGTTAAGGTAGAGACTCCTTAATGTAACATTCAGAACCGTTCATCTGGACCCAGCCATCTTACTAGACTTTTCTTTCAACTCTGTCCCCATGTAACTTGAGTCACATTCTTACCAGATGGTATATTTCCTGAGTACCTGTCTTTGTCCTTTAATCTGTTGCCCTCTAAGATCTATTCGTATCACCTGCTCCTCTCGCCACCATCCAGAAAGCCAGAGGTAATGTTTGTACATTTATAATTAACCTTTAATTTAACCTTTAGTTAAGGTTTTATCCTCATAACCAGTCATGTGTACAGTTCTGTGTTTCATCACTATGATGATTTGTGATTTAGTAGTTTGCATAGGGTTGGAAAAACCCATACTTGGCATGTCTACACGGAATGGCTTCCTGATATCTTGTACAATATTAGTTTGTTATAGGATCAGTTATAGCTGAGAGACACAGGAAATCAAACATGCAAGTTATGTTATTTTAAAATCTTGGGATCAGTAATGAAAAATTTTTTGCCTGCTGTGCCCATCACTGTCCTTCAATCACTACCAAGCCCTACCTGGTGTGTGCCTATGGACTGTGAAATTATGAATGATGGATAGTCAGTTCATAAGTAAGTAAGTAAGTAAAGTCACTCAGTCGTGTCCGACTCTTTGTGACCCCATGGACTGCAGCCCACCAGGCTCCTCAGTCCATGAGAATCTCCAAGCAAGAATACTGGAGTGGGTTGCCATTTCCTTCTCCAGGGGATCTTCCCGACTCAGGGATCGAACCCGGGTCTCCCGCATTGGAGGCAGACACTTTAACCTCTGAGCCACCAGAGTCAGTTCATAGACTGACTTATATTTGTGACTAAAATTTACTAGTACCTTACAAAATGACTTGGGGATTATAAACTAGACATTTATAAACTACGTATTACTATCAGAGTTCACCAAGTTCTCTAGCTGAATAATCTAAAAGGAACTCTGGCCACCATGCAGAGCTTGGCGTTGGTGCCAGGTTTCTGCAGCTTCCACAGTTTGGGGAAAGGATCTTCTATTTATGCACCACCTTAGGTTGATTGGAATGGCATTTTCAGTTCTTCTTTCTAAATTTTCTGTAACTGTCAGTTTGTCGTAATCTGTTTATTTTATTGACGATTATTGACTTAATCTGTGGTAGTATATAGTTACTTTTGACTCATTTTCTAGGAACTAGGCTCTAGGATTTGTGTTTCCTGAGTTCAGATGAGAATTGTTTACTACCTATTACTAAAAGAGTCAGATACCTCCTCCCTTTGTTTTACTGATCCCAATCTATTGTCTCTGAGAGAGAATTGCTTTTACATTGTTCTTCATCCACTGGAGAGTGGGAAAATGTGAGATAGGTGCCCCTCAGGGTCTCAGCTCCTCCCAAGTAGTCACTGGTCAAATAGAATTCAAGCTATCAGCTCTTCAGTGGGGTCGGAAATCAAAGAGGCTGGCCCTTAGTAGCCCACTGAAATCTCTTCTTCCAGTTAGTGAAATATAACTTTACTCCAACAGAAATGCTTAGGATGCTTATAAACCAGTAGTCTGTTTTTAGTATATGATGTATGTTTTAAATTTGTGGAGTTCTTTCTACTGTTTCTTACATTCTTATACTATATCTTCTTATATTTGAATTCCAATGTCAAGTCTCCAGTTAGTTATCATAAACTTGACTCAAATGATGCTTCTCTTGTCTCAGAATGATTAAACTCTGAATGTCCCCCTTCCCCAGCTGCTCCCTGCTTTGAGATGGGCAGCCTGTTGTATAAAAGTGAAGAACAACTTACAGCTGACAGGACTCAGCGACAGCTGTCTTTTAGTTATTAAATAGGTCGGAAGGCTTTGGTCGTTTGGTTAAAAACGGAGCACAGCTTGTAAGTTTCAGGTACTAATGTATATCCAGCTGCTTGGATGTACACTATTAGAGGTAGGAAGAAAGGGCCTACAAACTGGAGAGTGGCATGTAGTATTTTGACAGCAGGGATTATGGGAAATCTGTATGGATATCTTGTCAGCAATATGAATTTCAGCAACTGTTGAGTCTTAGGTTTAGACTTCCCTTGTGGCTGAGACAGCAAAGCATCTGCCTACAACGTGGGAGACCTGGGTTCGATCCCTGGGTCGGGAAGATCCTCTGGAGAAGGAAATGGCGACTCCTCCAGTATTCTTGCCTGGAAAATCCCATGGACAGAGGAGCCTGGTAGACTACAGTCCATGGGGTCGCTAAGAGTCGGACATGACTGAGGAAGAAAGGGCCTACATACTGGAGAGTGGCATGTAGTATTTTTACACAGGGATTATGGGAAATCTATATGGATATAGAATTGAATTTCTTGTCAGCAATATGAATTTCAACAACCCTTGTGACTTAGGTTACTTCTTATAAAATGAAAATAAAGACACTTAACCTTACAGACTTGTTGTAAGGATCAAGTAGGGTTCAGTTCAGTTCAGCTCAGTCGTGTCCGACTCTTTGTGATCCCATGAATTGCAGCATGTCAGGCCTCCCTGTCCATCACCAACTCCCGGAGTTCACTCAGACTCAAGTCCATCAAGTCATTGATGCCATCCAGCCATCTTATCCTCTGTCGTCCCCTTCTCCTCCTGCCCCCAATCCCTCCCAGCATCAGAGTCTTTTCCAATGAGTCAACTCTTTGCATGAGGTGGCCAAAGTACTGGAGTTTCAGCTTTAGCATCATTGCTTCCAAAGAAATCCCAGGGTATGTTTAAAAGCATATATGAAATTGAAACATAAAGGTTAGCATTGTAATGATTAATTCCTCCACAAGTGTTCTATAATCTTTAGTCTGGCTCCCTAGCCCCAAATATTTTGACTCATTACAGAAAAGACTGATTTGTCCTGGGAAGTTCTCAAACTCTTAACTCCCTGACACTCTTAACTCCTGGCTCCCTTGGCTTCTGTGATCAGTATTGAACTTGTAGAGAGCATGGAAGTGGTCTTAAACATGAGACTTTTGATAATCTGCTCAAGGTATTGTGTGTGCTTAGTTGCTCAGTCATGTCCGACTCTTTGTGACCCTGTGGACTGCAGCATGCCAGGCTTCTCTGTCCATGGGGGTTCTCCAGGAAAGAATACTGGGGTGAGTTGCCATGCCCTCCTCTAGGGGATCTTCCCAACCCAGGGATCAAACTCAGGTCTCCTGCACTGCAGGCGGATCTTTACCATCTGAGCCACCAGGAAGCCTGTTCAAGGTTTTGTGTTAACTAAGAAAAGATCTTAAAAGTCAAGATGAAGTCAAAAGTGAGATTGTAGGCTTTTAAAAGCAAAAATTGTGAGAAGTGCTTCTTTCTTCTTACTCACCAGTACTAGGTTGACAAAGCTTTTTACTATTTGATAGGTGAAAAACTGTATGTCACAGATGATTCTATTTATATATCAATTTTTAGTGAGAATAGAACCTTTTTTTTCCCCCTCTATGAATTCTGTCTTCTGGTTCCTTATCCATTTTTTTCTTATTAGACTGGTAGTCTTATAAATTTGTGAGAATTCCTAGTAAATATTAAGGTTGACTTTTTTCTCCTTAGTAATAAAATACAAAATGTGGGTTGGCAGAGATTACAGTGACATCTATCTGATCCATGCCCTGCTACCACATACCTGCCATTCCCTCCTGACTTTGAATATGTGCTGGTTTCCATGGCAGATCTGAGCATTTCATATAAAGGAAAGACAACCTGATGTTTTGTTTCTGGGCTCTTGATTCTTTATTTGCTGGGAAGCAGATGTGAATTTCCTGTGCCCTTATTTCCTGTTAGGGACCTTTGTCAATATAATCACATGGCTTCTGGTATTTCCTTTCAATTAAAGAAACTGATCTTTGTGATCTGTGTGTGGTATTACGGATAAATAGATTTAAAATAGTCATGCACATAGCATTCAGCACGATAAAAACTGTGTATGAATGCAAGTACTCATGACATTGTCTCACATTTTGAATTCCTTTAACATCCATGCATCTGAGTATATTACTATATATAATGAAAAGTTTCCCAAAAAAACTAAACCTCAATTTAAATATCAAGTATGGTTATTTATGTAGTATGCAGGTTATTTTTAACTTTGCAAATCAAGATGCAAAGACCTTCATACTTTTAATAGCCAAGTACTTTATAAATATAGAAACCCCATGGATCCTTAATAATATAGAGGCCTGGTCTATTCTAGGAGTCCCCATTTAGTTTGGTCTGGAAGCAGATTTGGGAATTCAAGCATAAATCTTCCATTTTTGGTTTGACTCAATTGACCTTAAGTGAATTGGCCAACCTTCCTAACTTGATTTCTTGGGCTGTGAAATTGGTCATATACAATTTTGTTTTCTGTGTTGAAAGGTTCAAGGAGATAATATGAAACATTTTCTTAATCCTTGAATTAAACAGTGTATTGTGGTATATTAATTTCTTCAAAGGAGCTTTAAACTCATCAACTTTTATGGTATTCCTTTGAAGTTCAATGCCTGTATTGCTGCTGCTACACAAATAGAGTACTTTGAAAGCCTTAATGATTCATCCAGAGGGATTGAACTAAATTCCTAAGTCATTCTCCTGCTGAAGAATTCCACTCTGTGATACAGAGAACAGTGGGTTCCTCTCCTGTATTTATGCAGTGATCATACTGGATGACTGTCGTTAAGACCACTGTAGTGCTTTCAGCTCTGCTGATAAATGCCATTGGCAAAACTTGTGAAATTCGTCTGTATGTGATTTGAACTGGGAAGCATTATCTAGATTATTGCAAAGTCTGAATTATGTAAGTTTTTTGGATTAACTCATACTTGCAGCAATACTAAGAGTGGTTTAAATCTAACAAAGCTCAAAATTTCTGGAGTGGGAGTGAAATTTTAAACTCTTTGGACCTAGACTCTTAAAGTCATGAGCTTAGAGTTCCTGGCATAGGAGACAAACCTTCTACCCTAGTTCCCCCTCCCTAAGCAAAGACCAGGGTAGTTAGCGGTGTTTTTTCCCAGCCCCTAAGGCTGGTGGACTTGAACAGACCTCTCTGACTCCAGTATACTGAACATCTGGGCTGAGTGGTTCTGGCCACTACCATTTGTTGTCAGAATTTCAATGTATAGTTCTGAAAGAGAACCATTCCGTTTTCACAGGGAAACTGGTTTGATTTCTTCTGGTTTGGCAGTCTTTCTGGTCTTCTCCAAAAAATGTTTTTAAGTGGATAAAATAAAATTGTAAGATTTCCAAAGTAATAAATATATTGAAATAAATATCAAAATAGTAAAACAAAAAATTTATATAGTAATATATAACATTCTAACAGCTATAATTATGAACAAGTGTAAAAACTATTGTGAGAAATTATAATAATTACAGTATAATATGATTTTATACCTTAATATGAAAAAGAACATAAGGCTAGGAGGTAGAAGCTTTTAGTTTTAATTTCCCTTCTTCTTTGGACAGTCATGGAACAAAAACCCAAAGAAACTTGAAGATAATTCTTTTGGTTCTATTGCTGCATTTGAAGAACCATAATAGTACTTGATACTTGAACTTTCTCCAGCCGTGACTTTTAGAAATACCTAAAGTGAATAATTTATATATAGTAAAATACTTGCGGGAAATTAAAGTACAAGATGATATGTAATCAATAGAAAAATCATTCAGAGCTAGAGGGGACATTTTATTCCTCAGCTGTACTTATGGGTGAGTTTCATGAAAAGAAGTTAATGCCTTCAGATAACCAGGTTCAATATTTATGCTTATTCTTCCTTGAGTAAGGGGATATAAAAGTGGTATAAAGTATCTTCCCCTTTTTTAAATAACAGACTTGGCTAGATTTTTGGTTTAATTCAGAAGAGGAGGATTAGGGGTTTTCTGTAGAGTGGTAATGTTTGTGTTAGATGTTCACTTGTTTGTTTTTTTCCTTTATTTATATCTCTCTGGATTTTGCTGAAAATATGCTGAGATGAAACTCTTGAAGCTTAGCTATTTTTTATTTCAGATAATTTTATGACATTAAATACTTGAAACTTTGTCCTAAAATAGTTTTTTTTTTACCAACCATCATCTGCCCTCATAAAGAAATTTCCTGAAAAGATTCAGCTGTTGAGATGAAAGTTATTTTTTCAGTGGCACATAGAACTGTTTTCCTTACACAATAGGACATAGATCAAAATGTTTACATGTTTCTTTTTTTTTTTTTTTTTAAGGAGAGGGTAAAGGGTGTGGAACAGAGGCATTGGGAGAGAAAACATGAAGATTTGAGAACATAGAGTTCTGGCACAGTTGTATCTACCCAGAGTAGGGAGAAAATGTCTTTGGATCTAAATCTTTGCACGAAGATAGCAGATCCCATTTAAGTAACTAGACTTAACTTTGATCATTTGGCCTAATATTTTCTTTCTCTTGCTTTTATTTCCCTTTGCATATAAGGTAAATTTGAAGAAAAAGAAGATAGTGTGCCTAAGCTGGAGCAGCTCAACAGCCTGGGTTGTATGACTAATATGAATCTAGTATTAACAAAACAAAATTTGCTACATATGGAACTATTATTATTAGAAACCTTTCAGTGGAACCTTTGCCTTCCAACAGCTGCCCATTTCATTGAGTATTATCTCTCTGAAGCAGTACATGAAACAGATCTTCATGATGGCTGGCCAATGATTTGCTTGGAAAAAACTAAACTCTACATGGCCAAGTATGCAGATTACTTCCTGGAAGTATCTTTGCAAGGTGAGTTGTTGTCGATGCCAGTAAGTGATCTGTGAGCTTGTGACTTGTGTATTCTGTTGCTTAAGTTCATTTTTGATGTCTCCACAGATTATGCCTTTCTAAATTATGCACCTTCTTTAGTAGCTGCAGCATGTGTGGCTTCTTCAAGGATTATACTTCGTCTTTCTCCAACGTGGCCTCCAAGACTGCATCGTCTTACTGCTTACTCCTGGGATTTCTTAGTGCAGTGCATTGAACGGCTATTGATGTAAGCCTCTCTGTTCTTTTGTTTGTAATTTCTTTTTAACATTCTTCATGTAAAAGGGGCCTTGGAAACAAGTTCTCAAAGGCCCAGAGCTTTTAGGATACTTGCTCTGACAGCTTCCTGCTGCCATAAGCAAGCCCCTGGTGAGCAGTACTCAGTGGAGTACTGAGTGAAAGGGGAGTTTCTTTTGGCTGTTATCCAGGTAGAGGCTGTCATTGCTAGTATGATTCTGGGTACATAATAAGGAAAGGAGCTGCTCTTGTGTGAGTCCACAACTGTGAGATCATCCAGGCAAATCTTGCTCCAGTCCCCATTCCACATCTTTGGGGATATCCTGGTGGCCTCACAATTCAAAGTGGCAGTCATATTTAAGTGCTTATTGTGAACATAGCTCCCAAGCTGAAAAGAGCCCTCAAAGCCACTAGCAGCCGGTCCTCAAGGTTTATACCAAGGGAAGGAGCTTTCAGAAGGCTAAGAGTGAGTTCTGTTGTTAAAATTATGGTTGCAGTGACTGCTACCTGGGCAGTGGGGCAGTCCAAGGAGCCAGCTGTTAAGGAGTTGGGGGTGATGTGTGAATTTCTTGCAGATTTTTCTCAAGTAACATTATTAACAAGTTTCCTTCCTGTCTATGTTGCAGCGCTCATGATAATGATGTGAAAGAAGCAAACAAACAGAGAGGACAGGCAGGACCTCAGGCAGCACAACTAAGTGTGTTTCAGACTGCCTCCCAGCCCTCTCGGGCAGTTCACTTTCAGCAACCTCAGTATCTCCATCAGACTCATCAGACCTCACTGCAGTATCGCCATCCTGTATCGGAACAACCGAGCTGTCAGCAGATTGTATCTACTACACACACCTCATCTTACACACTACCAACGTGTCCTGCTGGCTTCCAAACTAGTGTTCAGGGCCTTGGGCATGTGCCAACTGGTGTTGGGATGTCACTGGCAATACCGGTAGAAGTTAAACCCTGTCTGAATGTTTCTTATAACCGGAGTTATCAGATAAATGAACATTACCCTTGCATTACTCAATGCTTTGAAAGGTGATTTTATGTGAAGGTAAGACCTGACCCAGACTGTTTGTGACTTGAAGCTCTGGGGCAAGCTTTTTGTAAAACTTCTCTTCAAAAGGAAAGGGATCCAAATTTCATCAGAACTCTTCAGATACCAGCACCAGGAAGACTGACTATCCCTTCCAACACACCATGAATATCTGGGAGGACTAAGGTAACACTGCAAACACTTTAACAGTGTATATGTCAAATCCTGTTAAAACAAATTTCTATATGACACATTTTAAAGCCCTAAGTGATGGTCCAAATATTTCAAAAATAGCAAGCCAACAGAAAATTTGGACAGACTCCAAATTTGCTGTTTCAAGATTTGACCTGTGGTGGGCTCTGGGCCTAATGTTGGTTTATATGTCAGAGATTAATGTTTATCTGTGGACTTGCCAAACATTCTTTTTATGAAGGAAAGTTACAGTATTAATTTTTGAAGAGATCCTTTTTTTTAGTCTCCAGTTTTGATTTATATTTTTGATCTGCATCTGCAAATGAATTTTTGACTAAGTTTCAACTCATGAATTTCTTTGCTATACCAGTCAGTGTGGTTAAAAAATTCTTTTTAGATATTCTAAATAACTCCCTATCACAGATAGTATAGGTGTTTGGATTTATGTACTAAAATTAAGATTGGAATAGATTTCTTAAAATCATGGTCATACATTTTTCTTGTTTTTCCCCTGTGATCAACCTCAAGTCTTTAGAATTAAACACATTTAACTCAGGGAATTTGTACTACTTGGAAACACTTAACTGTAATGCAACATGCTTTGGGAATGTTATAGTATGACTACCTTAATAACATAGGTTAGTAGACTCCTGCTAGAGTGTGTTTTCAAATGAGAACATAATTGTAGCGTAGAATGAATGAAGTGATGGTTCCTGTCATTCATAATACACATACAAGTTTTGCATTTCTCAGTGCAATCAATGATTTATACTCAGATTTGATATTATTCTAAAGAAGTTTTTTCAAGGGAAGGTGTAACTGTAAAATGTCAGTACTAGAATCAAGTCCCGTAAGTTTGTTTTGAGGCGGAATGTGGCCAGGGTAGTTCTCAGGTTGTGCTAGAGCAGCACTTTGTTACATGGAAGACAGGTTTTATAAGCAGCCTTTGAATCCAGCTAGTCAAGTGTAACGGAGAAGGCAATGGCAACCCACTCCAGTGTTCTTGCCTGGAGAATCCCAGGGACGGGAGAGCCTGGTGGGCTGCCGTCTATGGGGTCACATAGAGTCGGACATGACTGAAGCGACTTAGCAGCAGCAGCAGCAGTCAAGTGTAAGCAGGCGAGGTGACTTTCATTGGATTGGCCCCAGAACTGCCCTGGGACATTTCACTATATTGGTAATGAGTGAAAACAGCAATAGGTCATTACAGCAAGGGCAATTGGGGGGTAAAGAGTTTGGAGGAAATAAACTGAAAAAAGTGGAAAAAAAAAAACAAAACATTGTAATAACTGAAACTATATACATTGTGCTCTTATCTGTGGGAGAAGAGATTTGGTGGAGGGAAGCTTTCTGATAGAAAAAATAGTAAAGTGTGTCATTTTGTTTGTGTGTTTTTTTTTAAAGATAGCACTTGAATAGAAGGGAAACTGCGTGGCAGGTATGTGACTGCCGTAATATGCATTGAAGACAAGCTTCTTATTATAAAGATGTTATGGGTATGCAGCAGGAGTCTCAATAATCAAGCCAATGGCTTTTGTTAGGAAGGGAAGGGACTCATCACAGCAATGGATTGATCCAGATGGCTCCAGTAGATGAATGTGGGTGGGTGGTTTCTGTCAGTGTGAGTTCTTACAGAATATCCTTTCCTTAAATGAAAGGTAACTTTTATCATTAGAGTACATAGGGCATGATATGGATTTATTAGTCTGGTAGATAAAATGAAAAACTACTCAGGTAAGAACACTCACTCATGGCAGATTTTTCAAGCATGAAAATTGTTTTCTGAAAATATCATCACTTTTCTCTTTACAGAAGGCTGCTTATTGGATTTTGGTAGTCCTTACCTCAAGAGAACTTGAATTATTTGGGGGAAAGTGGGTTCAAAGAGAATATATCATTCACATTCAGAACCTAGCAACCTGGAGTCCAATTTTCAGTATTTTAACTACCTCAATAATACTATGAATGTAAGATATTGGGATAGAGATCCCAACTTGAAACAACAACTGGTGCCTATGGTAATTTAAATGTCTTGTCAAATGCTTTTACTGATTGGTTTAAATGTCATTCTTGTTATAGAAGAATATGCCTTTTTAAAAAGCCTGTAACACTTTCCCAGTTTATATTTTAAAAAACTAAAGAACATGGACTAATTTGGGGGGGGGCAGAGTAAAATAAATAATTGGTTACTATTGCTGCATACCCAGGGTAGGGTGGGATGGGGTGGCTGGAGAAACCAGTACTATTTTTAAAACATTAGGTTTCAGTATAAATACAACTCACAACTGCTAGCTTTGAGGGGCTGTGGGTGGGGGGAGTTGTGTGGGTTTTGTTTTGTTTAATTTATTGATTAGTCTTTAAAGCAGGTTTTTTGTTTTTTGAGATTACCGGACCACCATTAAATGTGTACTGTGAAGAAATTAATGATATGTATAAAGGGCTTTACCAAAGTCCACTAAATAAACACTACTCAAATATAGACTGCAAACCAAAATGTATCTGTTATGACATTAATTGCAAATAGCAAGTATGGTGCTAAAGTCCACACCAATGGAATTAGATGAGTGCTATGCACTTAATTTTAAAATAAAACTAGTTTTCGTTAAAGTGGTTTTGGTGTTTTGTTTTAAATATAAATTTGTATATGTCATCATGTAAGTCAGACTTGGAATCATAATTACACTTATGAAGTAAAAGCTATCCCAATAGAGAATATCACCATAGTGGTGGGAAACATTTGTCCATTGATTATGTATTCCATACAGCGGAGACCAGAGCTCACAGAAGTGTATTTGATATTACCTTTCTGGCCTTTTGAACTCAAAATAGTTGTTAGTATGTTAGAATTGCAGTGTATAATTTGCAAAACAATAATGCAAGCTGCAGAAAATTTGAAGTCTGATTTCAAAAGTAGGAACGTGTAAAATGGCCAAAGGTGTGAGAAGGTACAGGGTTGACAGTGAGTGAGAATGGTCTGTTCAGTTAAGTATCATCACTACTTAATTCAATTTAAAATTTAACAGATAAAATTTGTTTTGAAGAGTAAAATTTTTAGCAAGGTTAGGAAGTTACATCCCACAAAAGTATTTCTTTAATTTGTTGTATGTAATGTCACTTGCTCTGGTACGGTGCCACGGTTTAGCAACAGTTAATATACATTGTTTGTTTTTTCACATTGTTAATACACATACACATTGTTTTTTAAGGCTGAATTTAAGAAAATCAACAAGCATTCCAAACCAGGGCAGGTAGCTTTGCATTAAGGTGATTCTGAGTCCCATGTGATAAGTTTATATTCATCAATAACTCAGCTTATTAAGCCCATAGTGATAGACTTATCTCCCTAGCCTCAAGCAGCTTACATTTAACTTGCCACTTGAAGAATTAGAATGGTTTATCGTCCACAACTCAGTTTAAAATTATCTTGGTTAAGGGATCACTCAACTTGGTTTTTAAAATCTCTTATATTAGGGAAAAAAATAGTTAAAAGCATCAAAACCAGGCTTCTGCTTCCTACGAGAAGGATACCTTCTACCCTATTCCTAACGCCACCACCCCTTTTTTAATTAAAAATTTTTATGACTCTTGAAGAGCAGTTTCGCGTTCACAGCAAAACTGAGAAGATAGAGAACTTCCTGCCCCTACACATGCACAGTTCAGTTCAGTTGCTCAGTCGTGTCCGACTCTGCAACCCCATGAATCGCAGCATGCCAGGCCTCCCTGTCCATCACCAACTCCCAGAGTTCACTCAGACCCACGTCCATCGAGTCAGTGATGCCATCCAGCCATCTCATCCTCTGTTGTCCCCTTCTCCTGCCCCCAATCCCTCCCAGCATCAGAGTCTTTTCCAATGAGTCAGCTCTTCGCATGAGGTGGCCAAAGTACTGGAGTTTCAGCTTCAGCATCAGTCCTTCCAAAGAAACCCCAGGCCTGATCTCCTTCAGAATGGACTGGTTGGATCTCCTTGCAGTCCAAGGGATACATGCACAGTCTCCCCCATTATCAACATCCCCACTAGAATGGTATATTTGTTACAAGTGATGAACCTACATTGAGACATAGTCACCCATTATGAACATTTTGGTTTATTCTTGGTGGTGCACATTTCTACTATCACCACTGTAAATTTATGAAGGTGCAATGTCATACAGTTAAAATGTGTAATAGCATCTATTCCACCATGTATTCCGAGAAGGCAATGGCACCCCACTCCAGTACTCTTGCCTGGAAAATCCCATGGATGGAGGAGCCTGGTAGGCTGCAGTCCATGCGGTCACTAAGAGTTGGACTTGACTGAGCAACTTCACTTTCACTTTTCACTTTCATGCATTGGAGAAGGAAATGGCAGCCCACTCCAGTGTTCTTGCCTGGAGAATCCCAGGGATGGGGATGCCTAGTGGGCTGCTGTCTATGGGGTCGCACAGAGTCAGACACCACTGAAGCAACTTAGCAACACCATGTATTCTCACTACTGAAAGTCTGTGCTCCACCCACTGGTTCTTCCTCACGCAATCCCACCCCCTACCCCTAGGTAACCACTGATTTTTTTTCTTATTCCATACTTTGCATTTTCTAGAATGTCATAGTTGGGATCATACAGTATGTGGCCTTTTCTCTCACTTAGTAATTATGGATTTAAGTTTCCTTCATGTCTTTTCATGGCTTGATGGTTCATTTTAGTGTTGAATAATATTCCACTGTTTGGGTGGATCACAGTTATTTATCCACTCACTTAAAAGGACATCATGGTTGCTTTCAAGTTCAGAAATTATGAACAAAGCTGCTGTATACATCCATGTGCAGGTTTTACTATAGACATAAGTTTTCAGCTCCAAGGAGCAAAACTGCTGAATCTTAGGATAAGAGCATGTCTGGTTTGTAAGAACTGTCTTACAAAACTGTCTTCCAGAGTGGCTCTAGCATTTTGTGTTCCCACCAGCAATGAATGACTTCTGTTCCACATCCTTGCCAGCATTTGGAAATTTTAGTCATTCTAATAGGTGGGGGTTAATTTGCATTTTCCTGATGACAATTGATGTGGAATATCATTTCATGTGCTTATCTGACAACTGTATAATCTTTAATGAAGTATCTGTCAAGGTCTTTAGCCCATTTTTAAGTCAGATTTTTTGCTGTATATTTTGGGGAATAGTCCTTTATTAGATGTATTTTGCAAATATTTTCTCCCAGTCCGTGGCTTGTCTTCTTAATACATGACATTTTTTTTTTGCAGAGCAGAAGTTTTTAATTTTAATGAAGTCTAGTTTATCAGTCTGTCAGCACTTAGAGAATTACAGATGCTGAAAGGCTGGCTCAGAATTCGCTGGCAGTCCAGTGCTTAGGACTCCATGCTTCCAACACAGGTGGCCCAGGTTTGATCCCTGGTTAGGGAGCTAAGATTCCCACAAGCCATGCAGCATGGCCAAAAAAAAGCACTTTGACTAAATAAATAGGTAAATGGAGGATATTATAAAGTCAAGGTATTACAAATGTAAATAACCATGGGAACAAAAATACAAACCTCACAGAAACCTACACACAACAAACAAAGCAAGGAGTCTATAGTAAAATACTTTAAAAGGAATAAATATGGAGAGTATAACTATGGCATAACTAAGACCAAATATATCAGACTAGTAAATGCGCTAAACTCGACTATTTAAAGGAAAAGAATTTCAGACTGAATCACAAAGCAGAACTCAAATCTATGCGATATAAAAGACCTATAACAACAAGATGATTCACAAGGGTTGAAGATAGAAGGATGAGTAAAGAGAAAAACAACCAGCAACTTCTTAATAATAGATGTGGCTGGATTCAGGCTTAAATCAGCAGGAAATGGGGTGGAATGGGGGCATTCTATAATGCTAAAGGTTACAATTCAAAATAAAGGTGAACAGTTATGAACTCTGGATCAAATAATCTTGCAACAATATTAAGTAAAATCTATAAAGGATATAAGGAAAAATAAAACAGAGAGGAGGAAACTAATTCATCTTGGTCCATGAGAGATCGGTAATTTAAAAAACAAGAGATAGAAAATCTTAACATATTGTGGTAGACTTAATTACATATGGGCTTCTCTGGTTGCTCAGACAGTAAAGAATCTGCCTGTAGTGCAAGAGATTTGGGTTCGATCTCTGGGTCGGAAAGAACCCCTGGAGAAGAGAATGGCTACCGACGCCAGTATTCTTGCCTGGAGAATTCCATGGATAGAGGAGCCTTGGGGACTATAGTCCATGGGGTAGCAGAGTTGGACACAGCTGAGCAACTTTCAATTTTTCATTAACATATTAAGAAAGAAATGCCTTTTGAGAAGGGAAGTGGTACAAACCTGGCATAACTAAGATGGACAGTATAACAAAGGACACTGACAGAGCCTGGCACCCATGCTAACAGCAAAACTCAGTCTTCTGAAGAGGCGTTGAACAGCTGCAACTGTTCTTTTTGACACATCAAAGTGCCTAAGGTAATGGATAGAGGAGCCTGGGGGACTTTAGTCCATGGGGTAGCAGAGTTGGACACAGCTGAGCAACTTTCAATTTTTCATTAACATATTAAGAAAGAAATGCCTTTTGAGAAGGGAAGTGGTACAAACCTGGCATAACTAAGATGGACAGTATAACAAAGGACACTGACAGAGCCTGGCACCCATGCTAACAGCAAAACTCAGTCTTCTGAAGAGGCCTTGAACAGCTGCAACTGTTCTTTTTGACACATCAAAGTGCCTAAGGTCAGAATACCTTGACTGGTCTGTTTGCTGGCTGCCAGCTCATTTGCAGCTCACCCCCACCTCCAAATAAAATCAATGGTTTCCAAACTACACAAATTCTCATTTTTTCCCTTGCTAGATGAAACTGATTCATTACTGGTTTCTTGTGTGTACAATAGTGTACTAATAATTATATCTAAGTTTTCTTTGATAATATTAAGCTCTAATGTAAACTTTTGGATAATTGTGATATTGAATGGTTTGCCTTGGAGACCAACAGAGATCATTCTGTCGTTTTTGAGATCGCATCCAAGTACTGCATTTCNGGCCGAGCGCAGAGCGCGGGTAACGGGCGGGCGCGCGCCTGTGGGAGCCGCGTCCCGGGGACCAGGGCGAGCTGCTCCCAAGACGCGCGGTTGCTGCGGGGCGCGGGGCACTGAACCGTTGCTTCAGCCCTCTGCCAGCGCTGGTGGAGACCAGTTACGTAATAGCCAGTGGTCACCGTGATGGGGGGTGGTTGCTGAAATGGCCGGAGAGTCAGTGTCTCTCTGGCTAGGTGGGCCAGACTCAACTGCCCGGCTCCACTACTGGAGCAGGAAAGCCTCTGACGGCAGCACCGGGCCGCGTGCGCGCTGTGCACACGGGCGGCCCCTGGTCTCCACCATCCGGGCTCCCTGGGGTCCCGGAGGGCGGGGCGGGGCTGAGCCCAGCCGCTGGCCCCGCTGTGTTGTCCCTCCCAGAAACAGACTCTGCGGTTGCCGCACGTTAGTGGAGGGGATGCTCCTAAAGCAGGGAGCGTCGTTTCAGTGGTAGTGTGAAGGCACTTGAGAGCTTAGGACCTTACAGTTTTCCATTTTATGAAGGTAGCTTCTGGTGCCTTTGTATCACATAAAAGGAGAAAGTTAAATCCATATTAGTTTAGGGCAGTATAGACTGTTAAAATGCCAAATTTAATATCCTCTGTTGCCCTCTCAGGAGAGCTGTTGACAGAGAAGCACTTATTGGTGTTAATTTGCAGCAAGTGCTAGTGAGCGTTTTGTGTTAACAAAATTTTAGTGATGTTCTTTTTTTTTTAGTATAATGCAATACTGTGAGAAAAGACAGCAAAGGGCATGTCCTTTTTGTCTTTGGATTTTGTTTCTAATTCTCCCTATGATGCCATCTGTACTGGAGACCTGAACCAGTGGCTGTGCTGTCAGACCCTTGAATCTTTCCAGCTTAGGGTGAAATTCAGCCCTAGACCCTTGGCAGAGAGTGCCCTGAGAGGGCAGTGTGGGCCCTTAAGGCCTGGGACATCACCACATACATTTCTTGTTAGACACGTTAGCGGACAGACATGCATATGCCTTAGTCCAAAACTCAGCTGGAATCTCTCTTGAGAAATGTATTTCATAAACAAAGGTCTAAATGTTGGCTATTACACTGTGTTATTAGGTAAGTCGTCAGGAGTACACTTCCTCAAGAATGCCTGATGCCTTGCCAAGCAGCTGCTGGATGAGTGATTACTTGGGGCAGGAGACTCCTTTGAGCTGCCCCCCCTTCTGCACAGCGCCCTGGCCCTGTCCGCAGGCGGAGAGCTGTGTGCCCGCCACGGCTGCCACGCCTGCTGCACCCAGTCTAGGGGACGCGCTACAGGCGGGCCCCTGCATGGCTGCTGTGGCCGTGGCCCTGAGCTCTGCCCCATACGAGGAAAGAAGGCTTAACTCTGAGCCTAAAGCTGAGGTTCATGGTAAACAAGTGGGCATGATTAAATTTATTACTTAGGGAAAAGTTAGAAACCACGTTGTAATATTTTTACACTTATTCTTTTCTTTGAAGACTAAATTTTTATTGAAGCTCTATCAGTTTTTCCAAGTGATTGAAATGCTGAATATTTCAAAGCCTTTTAGTATGAATCATGCTATTTAGAATATTCTTTATGATAATTTAGTTAAGAATATCTGTTTATCATTAATTATGTCAAGATTAATATCTTAGTCTCCGAGTGAGAGTGCTAAGGGAAATTTTACTTTTTCAGTTTCTGTGTGTCTTACTAATGAAACTCAAGCATTTAACACCGTGTGGGCACTTTTCTGTTTCTGGGCACTAGAAGTCAGTCTAGTCTTGACTTCTCTCCTGGGCTGTCCTCAAGCACCAACGAAGCATGAGAACCGCAGGCGTGCTGATGGCGGATCCAGGTCCTAACGGAGCCTGTTTTTCACACTTCGTCTTTCTTTTTTTCCTTCTCTGTTACTGCAGCAGACTGCTATGCCAGCAATCTCTGTTCTAGATTTGGTATGTTCCTGTTCCTTTCCCTCGGGTGCCTCTTTCCTGCCTGATCCCCTCTTTCCCTTTAGTGGTGGTGGCTTTATGTTTCCAGTAGGTCTGGTCCTAGGGGGATCCTGGATCAGGACCTGTATGTAGCTCCCTGACTCGGGAAGCATGCCTTTCAATGTGTTAGATGTAGTTACCTTTTGCTCTTCTCTGTTAATTTTAAGTGTTACTTACTGTTTGTTTTTGGTTTGACCTTTACTCAGTTTTAGTCTTAAAGTTCATACTATATATTCCTATGTACTCATAAACACAGAGCAAACTTGGCAGTGAGTGATGGCTCATCCTTGTTACATTAGAAGTGCATTTTTAGTATCATTAGAAGCTTAGTTCAACTGGTTCTGACCTTGTTTGCCAATTAGGATGTAACTGTCTGTTGGTAGAGAAAGAGGAATTTCTAGTAAACATGACTGTGTTTTCTTTAATATCACATGATTTTAACTTACCAGCCATACTAGTTCGTTGCTGAAAAACACTCCTTACGAAAAACACAGTCACATTGTGCAGTAGCTGTGGTGTGTCTCACGTCCACACCGGGGAGACTGAGTGGGCTGTAACAGGGTCCACTGTGCTTGAGGACCGGATGTCCGTCACTTATGTTCTTACCGAGGTGTCAATACTGACTCTTAAGTAGCCTTTATTGCTGGTCAGCTTTTAAATGATGCAAGGCCAGATCTAACCATCCTTTCAGAAAAATCTGAATCCAGGCTTGACTTTAATGGCCTTTCCCCCAAACAGCAGCCCTCCTTTTTTTGTTCTGTTCTGCGTTTTGAATTTAAATATCCTGGTGGCAGTGTCACTGCAAAGGGGAACCCCCTCCTCTCCTTGGTGACTGAAAGGTGTGTCTTCTAAGCTTGACTTTTTCTTCCACGTGAGACAGAGATAGGAAGCGTGCTTCTCTCTGCCTCTGTGTGTGTTAAGGTGTCTGGGAGGAGGAAGTGGGGAGCACCAATCATCACCTCCCGTTGTTTCTCCACTTACCATGTCCTTAACACATGCGTGTGGGCCAGGCCGGCCTGGGGCCCCAAGAGAGTCCCATGTCTCTGGGGTGTGTGACGGCTAAGTCACAATTTGTTAGGATGAGGTGCACTGAGATTTTTGTTTCAAAGGACTAGTTCAGGGTTTTTCTTTGTTTCTTTAAAGATAATTATTTCTAGTGTTAATATTGACTGCAGGCACGAACCAGGTTTCTTAGCCGGGTTACCCTGCAGGTGTAATGTTATGGCTGAGTTCTTGCGTGTCCCCAGGGGCAGAGGCGTGGCTGCTGGTTGCTATGGTGACAGGAGAAGCAGAAGGGCTGCCTTGTCTCCGGTCTCTCTTGGTGTCCGTCACTCCCTCCATCCACGCCTGCAGCCTCCAGGCCCATGCCCCACGGCCCACACACCCGCCTGCACTCCATCCTGTGTCTCCCACCCTGGACTCGGGTGTTCACGCGCCCACCTGACCGCTTTGCACCTGTTCTGAGCTGACTTCCCCTCTCCCCTACTCTGCCTGGGTGCACTGCCTCCAGCCACTGGAGTCTGCGTGGGGCTCGGGGAGCTCCATCTCCATCTCTCTCCATGGCCAGTGTCTCGGCAGCTGGAGGCTTGCCTTGGAGCTCTGGGTCCACGTATCTTTCTCCTGCTGAAGAGAAGGTGAGGGGAGCCCTGCAGGCTGAGGGCAGCGCTGGTTGCCTAGTGAGGGTCCGCCCCTCCTCCCCAGGAGCCGCCGCTCCCCACATCGAGCAGATTCCTCTGCAAAAGGAGGCAGGAGCCACGTTTGCCAGGACGGGACTTAAAGTCGCGGCCTAATAATTGGCTGATCAGGATGCTTCATCGTTATTGAGCCCCTATGAAGTTGTTAATTGGCTGATCAGGATGCTTCATCGCTATTGGGCCCCTATGGAGTTCTTTGGAGTGAACATTTCTAATGGGCAGGAGCATAAGCAGACAAGCCTGCGGGGAGAGAGGTTCCTTACGGGGCGTGTGCCTGCAGTTGCTTTTCAGAGGTGTCAGAAAGGAGGGAGTATTTTGACCCTGTTTCATACTCAGATATTTCCATGTGATTGTCTGCCTTGATTCGATTTCTATTGTAAGTTAAAGATGTAATAAATTAGTGTATTGTTGTGGTACAAAAATATAAACAGAGAAATCTCAGCATACTGTTTTTTGTAACCCCTGAAAATACCTTTCTGGGAAATGTGGGCTGCACCAGTGTTGTAAGAAGTTGGTTCAGGCTTGCATCCTGCTTTTAAATCCAGTACGATAGTTGGTTTCAGTGACCGTGGTCTGGGCTGGGCTGACTCTCTGTAAGAATTACTGTTTGATCTGTTGAGATGTGTTTCCCCCAATACAGCTTCCTGCCAGGCTGTTTTGGTAGCATGCGACTTCTCCATCCTTCAGGGTAAAGCAGCGAGCTTGTCTTCTCTCCATTTAGCTGCAGTGTTTATGCATGCGGTTTGTCATTGGTGCTGAGTCATTAACTTTCTGACTTAATTTGAAGTGTCCTCTAACTGTTGTGAAACGTGAGGGAATTATACAGTTCACTGTAGCATCTGGGTCTGTTGTTCGGGGCAAATTAAGAGATTGTGTTCTCATTTATGTGTTTTGGGTTTTTAGTTTTTTGTTTACTTGGTTTTTGAGTTGAAGCAGAATATCTGTGAAAAACAAAAGTTTGTTTTGAAAATGAAAATACCCAAAACAGCTTACCAAATAGTGGAAAGAAACCGCCTTAGTTATAATAGCACTGGTTCACTCCCTGCTTTAAAAACAGAAACCGGTAAACTGGGCACGGGGAGAAGGCTCCTTACACCATCAGGATTTAGAAGAGGAAGGTTTTCAAGAGAAAAGTGCTTGCTTTTAGATTTAGTAGTTGTGAGAATTGAAATTATTCTGACTTATTAAAATTATATTTCTATTTAACGTGAAAGAATTCATTCGCAAATTCCATGTATGTGGTTTTTCTTGCTTGGAGCTTCATTTTAATTAGATGTAGGAAAGGTGAGACATAGTGAGTTGGTTTGTATTTTGTTGGCTAACGGAAGAGTCTGTTGCATTCTTGCAGTTTTACCTTCTTCCATACGTTATCTTTCTGGAGATACTTAGTGTGATCAATTGCTGTTTTATTTCGTCACTCTTGGGAGCTGTTTGCCGTATCTGTGCTGACGACACCTCCACTGGTGCTGCAGACCCTCCGGCGAGCTGATCCCCACTAGGGGCTGTCTCTGCACCTCCACAGAGCAGGCACTTCTGCCGACTTCCTCCTTGTAGGGAGGTAGGGGCTGGGGGTGCTAGCCCAGCCCAGGTCTGTGATGCAGAAGAAACAGTCCACCAGTCCACGTCCTCCTGGGCTGTGACAGTGGAAGTCACTGTGTTCTGTGGGCGTGATGGAGAGACTCTGCTCTCTGCCAGTCACACCTGCTTTCCAGGGTCCCTGGAGGCATTTTCATCCTGTAGCGTATAGGAGGTGTGACCGGGAAACTGAAGGAGCTGAAAGCCAGGTACAATACATCTTAGGACTTTGAAGTTGTCCTTAAAAATTTGAATGGAATGAAGAAGAAAGATTAAATTTGTATTGTTTGAAAAAGACAGACCCTGAAAAACAAAGACTGGAAGCTGTCAGGTGGTGGGTTTGAGGAGAGCAGCCATGCTTTCTGATGAGCAGTTCCCTGCAAATGGCATGTGCCGGCGGGAGGCGGGCTTGGGGTCCCCAGACTCTGGAGGCGGCTAGACACAGTGGACGTTACTTGGCAGAGGTGGAGCAGGAGAGAGTAAGAATAAGGTTTGTCCCAAATTTCAGGCTAAGATTCTGTAAATAAGCATTTAGGGGACACTCGAGCTGGGGAGGGGTTCTTAAGTCCAGGATGGGACCCAGGGGGAGTGGATGGCAAAGGGCCCAACAGAAGGAGCGCTCGAAACCTGGTCCCCGAGACTAGGCAGGTGGCCCGCCCCTCCGGGAGGCAGGGTCCAGCTGCGGGGCCGGGAGTGCAGGCGCGCTTCTTGGGCCTCATGGTGGCAGTCGGAATGGGGCACAGGCAGGCGGCGGTCCAGGGTTCCGCGGTTCCGCAGGCCGGGGTCTGACTGCTGGCGGCCACGGGCTGCTTTGCGGGTTCGCTCTAGTGTGCGTGTCACGCCTGCTGCCGCCTGAGTGTGGAGGGTGCACCCCCTCCTCTGAGGTGCTTCTGGGGGGCGGGCACCGCTGTGCGCGGCGCGCGGCCTGGCCTGCTGTCTGTGCTCAGCTCTGCGTGTGTCGTGTGTGCGCGGTGCCTGCCGCCTGGGTGTGTGCGGTGTGCGTGCGTCGTGT
>SJXQ01003058.1:43348-57795 GCA_006408695.1 Aepyceros melampus | reverse complement strand
CGGCGGGCCCCGCCCCGCCACCGGAGCTCCACCCCCGCCCAGGGCCAAGGTGGGCATCCCCGCCTCCCCGCTCCCTGCCTTCCCCATCCCAATCCCCTAAGGGTCTCCGTGTCCTCCCTCCAGGGAAGTCTCTCCCTCCACACCCCACCCCCACTTTACTAACTGTCTTCTGAGCCCTGGGCTAAATGTCAGAGGTCAGGCAAGAGGAGTAGGCTGTCTCCCCGGCCCTCGGGGGACATGCAGTTGAGGAAGAGGAATATTATTGTTTAGTCAAAAGCTCAGTCATGTCCGACCCTTAGCAACCCTAGGGACTGCAGCATGCCAGGCCTCCCTGTCCATCACTAACTCCTAGAGCTTGCTCAAACTCATGTCCATCGAGTCGGTGATGCCATCCAACCATCTCATCCTCTGTCGTCCCCTTCTCCTCCTGCCTTCAATCTTTCACAACATCAGGGTCTTTTCCAGTGAGTCACTTCTTCACATCAGGTGCCAAAGTATTGGAGTTTCAGCTTCAGCATCAGTCCTTCCAGTGAATATTCAGGACTGATGTCCTTTAGGATGGACTGGTTGGATCTCCTTGCAGTCCAAGGGACTCTCAAGAGTCTTCTCCCAACACCACAGTTCACAAGCATCAATTCTTCAGTGCTCAGCTTTCTTTATAATCCAACTCTCACATCCATACATGACCACTGGAAAAACAATAGCTTTGACTAGACGGACCTTTGTCAGCAAAGTAACATCTCTGCCTTTTAACATGCTGTCCCTTTTCTAAATCCAGCTTGAACATCTGGAAGTTCACATACTGCTGAAGCCTGGCTTGGAGAATTTTGAGCCTTACTTTACTAGCATGTGAGATGAGTGCAATTGTGTGGTAATTTGAGCATTCTTTGGCATTGCCTTTCTTTGGGAGTGGAATGAAAACACCTTTTCCAGTCCTGTGGCCACTGCTGAGTTTTCCAAATTTGTTGGCATATCGAGTGCAGCACTTTCACAGCATCATTTTTCAGGATTTGAAATAGCTCCACTAGAATTCCATCACCTCCACTAGCCTTGTTTGTCGTGATGCTTTCTAAGGCCCACTTGACTTCACATTCCAGGATGTCTAGCTCTAGGTGAGTGATCACACCATCATGGTTATCTGGGTCACTGAGATCTTTTTTGTACAGTTCTTCTGTGTATTCTTGCCACCTCTTCTTAATATCTTCTGCTTCTGTTAGGTCCATACCATTTCTGTCCTTTATAGAGCCCATCTTTGCATGAAATGTTCCCTTGGTATCTCTAATTTTCTTGACGAGATCTCTAGTGTTTCCCATTCTATTGTTTTCCTCTATTTCTTTGCATTGATCACTGAGGAAGGCTTTCTTATCTCTCCTTACTATTCTTTGGAACTCTGCATTCAGATGGGTATGTCTTTCCTTTTCTCCTTTGCCTTTCACTTCTCTTCTTTTCTCAGCTATTTGTAAGGCCTCCCCAGACAGCCATTTTGCCTTTTTGCATTTCTTTTCCATGGGGATGGTCTTGATCCCTGTCTCCTGTGCAATGTCACGAACCTCTGTCCACATTTCTTCAGACACTCTGTCTATCAGATCTAACCCCTTGAAACTATGTGTCACTTCCACTGTATAATCGTAAGGGATTTGATTTAGGTCATACCTGAATGGCCTAGTGGTTTTCCCTACTTTTTTCAATTTAAGTCTAAATTCTGAACTCCTTACTGAGTTCATAATCAGCTCCCCTAAGCTCAGCCCTCCTAGCTCCCTGAGCATGGCTCTGCTCCTGAGCATGGCTCTGCTTAACCCAGCTCTCCTTTCATTAGCTTAGCTTTCCTTAGCTAAGCTATCCATAGATCTACTTAGCTCAGCCCTCCTTATCTCTCCTTAATTACTTCTCCTTAAGTAATTGGTGGCTCAGACGGTTAAGCGTCTTTCTATAATGTGGGAGACCCAGGTTTGATTCCTGGGTCTGGAAGATTCCCTGGAGAAGGAAATGGCAATCCACTCCAGTACTATTGCCTGGAAAATCCCATGGACAGAGGAGCCTGGTAGGCTACAGTCCATGGGGTCGCAAAGAGTCGGACACGACTGACTTTACTTACTTTACTGAGTTCATGATCTGAGCCACAGTCAGCTCTCAGTCTTGTTTTTGCTGACTTATGTAGGGCTTCTCCATCTTCGACTACAAAGATATAATCAATCTGATTTCAGTATTGGCCATCTGGTGAAGTCCATGTGTAGAGTCGTCTCTTGTGTTGTTGGAAGAGGGTGTTTGCTATGACCAGTGAGTTGTCTTAGCAAAACTCTTTTAGCCTTTGCCCTGCTTCATTTTGTCCTCCAAGGCCAAACTTGCCTGTTGCTACAGGTATCTCTTGACTTCCTACTTTTGCACTCCAGTCCCCTATAATGAAAAGGACATCTTTTTGGGGTGTTAGTTCTAGAAGGTCTTGTTGGTCTTCATAGAACCGTTCAACTTCAGCTTCTTCAGCATTACTGGTCAGGGCATAGACTTGGATATTGAATGGTTTCCCTTGGAAACAAACAGATCATTCTCTCGTTTTTGAGATTACACCCAAGTACTGCATTTCGGACTCTTTTGTTGACTGTGAGGGCTACTTTATTTCTTCTAAGGGATTCTTGTCCACAGTGGTAGATATAATGGTCATCTGAGTTAAATTCATACTCACAAAGTAAATGTCAGCTCAGAAAGGAACTGACAAGGCTCCAGGGTGTGGTCGGCCATTCTGGTCCAGCCACTGTGGGCCTCACCTGAGTCCGGGAGTGTCTCTTTGGAGCAGGTGGAACCAAGTCCTGGGGAGATGCAAGTGGGGTCAGGGGTTGAGGGATGACCTTAGTGGGGCTGTGTGGTGGGCAGGGTGGGCCCCAGACTGGTGGCATGCAAGGCCATGAAACAAACCTCAATAAGTTGAAAAGGGCAGAAATCAGATGCAATATGTTATCATATTGCAGTAGAGGGAAGCCAGGAATTAATGACAGAGAGGACTTAGATAAATTCACAAATATGAGAAGGAAATGGCAACCCACTCCAGTATTCTTGCTTGGAGAATCTCATGGACTGAGGAGCCTGGTGGGCTGCAGTCCATGGGGTCACAAAGAGTCGGACACGACTGAGTGACTTTACTTACTTAAATAACCAAGAATTTAAAGACGAAATCCAAAAAGAGATTAGGAAATATTTTGAGATGAATGAAATTAAGGTTCCAGACACCAAAATGTATGGGATGCAGCCAAAGCAGTGCTTGAAAGGAAATTTATATAAGTACCTATATCTTAAAAAGAAGGTAGATCTTGTGCCAATGACCTAACCTCACCTCAGGACACACAGGATAAAGAAAATGAGACCCAACCTAGCAGGATGGAAACACTAAAGATTAGAACAGAAATAAGAGGAATAGACAAAAGGAAAGCTATAGAGAGAATCATCAAAACCAAAAGCTGGCTCCTTGAAGAGATGAACAAAATTCACAAGACTTTAGCTTGACAGAGAGAAGACTCAAGTTAATAAAATGCAGAATAAAAGGGCTTGACTGGCAACCTTGCAGAGATAAAAAGGATTATACGAAAATACTGTGAGAAACATCGCGGAATGATAGATACCCGGGATGAAATGGTCAAATGCTTTAAAGACAAAACTGCCAAAGCTGATTTGAGAAGAGCTAGAAAATGTCAACAGAACTGGAAGAAGTAAAGAAATTAATAAATGAAAAAAGCCCTCACAGAGTAAAGCCCAGGCCCAGATGGCGTCACTGGCCATTTTTACCAAACATTTACAGAGGAGCTAACTCCAGTCTTTCACAAACTTCCAGAAAATGAAAGAGGAAGGGACGCTTCCCGCTCCGTGAGGACAGAATCACACTGACACCAAGAACACGCCAAAGCAGCTCAAGGAACCTACAGAGCAGAGTCTCTCACGAGTCTAGACTCAGACTCTTAACAGATTGGCAAACGGAGCGCAGCACACGTAAAGGGCTGTACGTCGTCACTAAACTGCAACTGGGTTTATCCCCAAAATGCAGAGTGGGTCCAGCAACAGAAACCAGTTAATAAACCACAGCACTAGAATAAAGGCCAAAGCCTCCATCCTTATTTCAATCAACCCGAAAAAAGCATTTGACAATATTCGGCTCCCCTTCCTGAGAAAGCACTCAGCCATCTAGGAACAGAGAGGAACCCCTCAGCCTGATGAAGGGCACCCGTGCAAACTCACGGCAACCTCAGGCCTTGTCCTTGATGATGAACAAGAGGGAGGTGCTCACGGCCCCCGCTTATGTCCAGGCTCGTCCTGGCAGCGTTAGTCACGATGATCAGACGAGATAATGGGGGACGGCATGTGGATCAGGAAAGAAGTCTGTCTGCACACAGCACGATCTCACACAGAAAGCCCTAAGGAAGTCACCCCCCCCCAAAAAAAAAACACCTAAAGCACTATCAGCACTAAAAGTGAGGTCAGCTATGGTTTCTCCAGTAGTCATTTAGGGATGTGAGAGTTGGACTATAAAGAAAACTAAGAGCCAAAGAACTGATGCTTTCAAATTGTAGTGCTGGAGAAGACTCCTGAGAGTCCCTTGGACTGCAAGGAGATACAACCAGTCCATCCTAAAGGAGATCAGTCCTGAATATTCATTGGAAGGACTGATGCTGAAGCTGAAACTCCAATACTGTGGCCACCTGATGTGAAGAACTGACTCACTGGAAAAGTCCCTGATGCTGGGAAAGATTGAAGGCAGGAGGAGGAGATGACAGAGGATGAGATGGTTGGATGGCATCACCGACTCGATGGACATGAGTTTAAGCAAGCTCCAGGAGATAGTGAAGGACAGGAAAGCCTGGTGTGCTGCAGACCATGGGGTCACAAAAGTCGGACACGACTTTGCAACTGAACAAGATGAGCTCAGCAAGGTGGTGTGATACATGGTCAATACAGAGAAGTCGGTGGTATTTATGCTCCACAGCAGTGAGTGGCATCAGCAAAGATAACCAGATATTCCGGAGGGAATTTGCCCCCCAAGGGTGGGCAAGGCTTGCCCTCTGAAACAATGCTTGGGGCCACCAGCCACCAGGCACATCCAGGCCAGACCTCAACAACGTGCCGCTGAGCACTCCCTGGAGGGCTGTCGTCAGAAAGACAGATGGGAGCTGGGCGGGCCGAAGGAGCCGGAGCTCACACACGCTGCTGGTGGGGGTGTGAAATGAATGCAGCCCGGCGTTTCCTCCACCAGCTGCAGACGTGTCCTGGCACAGTGCCAGTCCTAAGGCATGCTCAAGCGTGAGGAGTGTGTCCTTAGCAAAGGGAGGGACTCTCAGAGCAGCCCCGTTCATCACAGCCAAAGAGGGGAGGCCGCCCCGCTGGCCCTCAGCTGATGAGTGGACAGGTGTGGCCCCTCCGAACAATGGGATAGTATCAGGCAATAAAGAAACGAGATGCTGAAACATGCTGAGATGCGGTTATGCCTTAAAAATGTGTGCCAAAGGGAGGAAGCCTGTCACAAAGGACCCCATATCGTGTGATTCCATCTAGTTACAGGGTCCAGAACTGGCAGAAATGCAGGAACTGGAAGCAAGTTGGTGGCTTCCCGGCTCTGGGTGTGGGGAGTCGGGTGATGGTGAGGGTTTCTTTTGGGTGTGGTGAACAGATTCTAAAGTTAGTTTTGGCGATGTTCGCACAGCTGTGAATGTACTTAGAGCCTCTGAATCGCCCACTCAGCTGGGCGAGGGGTGTGTGAGCTGTCCGGACAGCTGTGGTTGGGGGCGGGCATTGGCCGTTGCACCTGTCAAGGGAAGAGCTGGTGGGATCTTAGGATTAAGCGAACTCTCAGGGAAATATTTGAGGTGTTATTTTTTAAGACGTAAAATTGACTGCGTTGGATAACAGAAATCTAGATGGCTCCAGGTTTTGGGTTTTCTCAGCAGTCACAAAGAGCATGTCCTGAACTGACTGGGTTCCTTATGAGCCGCTCGTCAAAGCATGGGGGAAGGAGGGCTCCCCAGTGGGAGGGCCCCACCTGAGCCCGCCTTCCTGGGAGCTGGCGCTGTCCTCTCCCCCAGCTCCCAGCTGGCCCTCTCAGCATCCGTGCATGGCTAATACTGAGACTTCCTCTGCCCCGAGGTCTGCAGCTCCTTCCTGCCTGCTCACGCCTCCCTCCTGGGCTCAGGGAACCCTTGCTGCCGTGCCCAGGCTGACCGGCCTTCCCTGTGCCTCCGCTTGCTAAGCTCACTTCTGCCACATGGCCTTTGCATGGGCTGCCCCTCCACCTGCCCGCCTCCAGGGCGTGGCCTGTCTGAGCTTGCATTGCCTGTTTCAGTTCCAGCGGAGCTGATACTCTCTCCGCTCATTGGCTCCATCCACGGGTGCGTGAGTTACCCTACGAGGGTGCTGACTCCACAGCCCCTGGAAGGTCCCCTGGCACACAGTAGGTTTCTAACAAGTGTATTTTGAGTAAGTGAATAAAAGGAAAGAAGCAGTGGGTTTTGATGAGCAGGGTCTGTGGAGCCTGCCTTTCCAACTTGTGTGTGCCCACCGTGACCTGGGGAACTTACTGAAATGCAGGCTCGGGTCCGCTTGGGACGGGAGGGTCCCAGATTCTGGGTTTCTAGCAAGCCCCTAGCTGCTGGTCTGGGGCTCTCACCTAGGCCCCGGGGTCCATCGGGGCCCCAGGTGGCCCTCCAACCCGCTGCCGCCGCCTGCTCCCTTCCTTGCTGGCCGGGAGCTTGCACCCTTGTGTGTAAGTCATCATTCCGGGAGTGGAGGCAGCTGCTGGTGAATTTCACTGATGCTGGCCGTTTTGCTTTCTGGATCCTTGGTTGTAGGCCAAAGAGGAGAGAATAGTTGAGCTGGAAACGGAGAATGCTCTTCTTCACCTGAAACTGGCGGAGGTAATGCTTTCACGTGTCTCGGGGTTGAGATGATTTATGTCCGGTGTGTGCTGACTCAGCGTCCAGATTTGTTTCAGGCTCTGCAGAAGAAAGCGTCGAGATGCTCTTTCCCCCAGTAAGGACCCTTTAAAGTATCTTATGCCGAACCATCTGTAGGTCTGACTTCCTGTTATCTCTGTGCTCGTGAATATTTGAAGTGAAGTGAAGTTGCTCAGTCGTGTCCGACTCTTTGCGACCCCATGGACTTTAGCCAACCGGGCTCCTCCGTCCATGGGATTTTCCAGGCAAGAATACTGGAGTGGGTTGCCATTTCCTTCTCCATGAATATTTAGGGAGTCATAAATTGACAAGGTGCCTGTGCTTTTAAAGCCAGCTTTATTGCTGACTCATTCAGGTACCAGACATTACTCGGGTGAAACGTATGGTCTGGTGTTGAGTAAGCTCACGGCTACAGTCCCACCAACGCAGTCAGCTGTGGGCCTCTCCCTTCGGCCCCAAAGACGAACCTGTGTGTGATTCTACCCACGCCATCTGCCTCCCTCACCAAAGCCAGAAAACAAGGAGGCAGGGCTCAAAGCAGTGCCGCCCACCTTCTCTCGCAAGCTGCCCTTCACTTTGACAGACGCGGAACGCTGGGGGATCCCACTTTGCTTATTCCTTCGTGACTGGCCGTGGCCGCCTTTGGTCAGCTGAAAAGTGGCCCCCAGAGATGTCTGTCCCCTCCTAATTCCGGATGCTGTGGATGTGACCTTGACCAGGGATAAGACCTCTGCAGACAGGATTGAGTTTGGGGTGGGGCTGACTCTGGGTTATCTGGGGGCCTCAGTGCCTTCCCACAAGTCCGTGTAGGATGGAGGCAGCGGTGACGGAGGACAAAGAAGGGAAATGCTTAAGACTCGAGAAGGGGGGCCTGCGACATCAGGACCAGTGGAGGGGGAGGGCCCCCAAGCCTCGGAGGGCACGCGGCTCTGCCCTGGGTCTTGGAAGTCTGGCTTCAGGGCGGGAGGGAAACACGCGCAGTCCTGCCTCCCGGCGTGTGGTGCGTGGTTACAGGGGCAGCAGAAACCGACACACCCCCCATTGAATCACTCCCGCTCCCTGGAGGGCCCCCTGAGCATCCCCGGGGGAAGCAAGCTTCAGGCTCCTGGCTCCCCGCAGATAACCCAGTTTCACTGAAAAAATGTAGTCACACTGAAACTGCCTGTTAATTGAGGGCTGGTCACACTAGCTTTAAACAAAGCGCATATTAGTTTATTAGCTCACCTTCAAGTCTGTGATTTTCTGGGGCTTCTGAGCACACTTGTATGGCTTCTCTCGGCCACCAGCCTGCCTGAGCTGATGGAAGGCGGCACCCTGAGCTCATTCTGCGGCATTTCCCCAGCCTCATCGTCCTGGACTCAGGCTGCCCGGCAGGTCACTCTGCCTGGATCCCTCGTGGCCGTGGCTGCTCACACCTGAGAATAAACTCCCAGCTTGGGTTTGGGGTTTCCACGTTTGTCTGCACTATCAGCGTAGATGGTTGTCCTGCGGTCGCTCAGCTGTGTCCGACTCCTTGCGAGGACTGAAAGCACGCCAGGCCTCCCTGTCCATCACCAACTCCCGGAGCTTGCTCAAACTCTTATCCATCAAGACAGTGATGCCATCCAACCATCTCATCCTCAGCCGCCCCTTCTCCTCCCACCTTCAGTCTTTCCCAGCATCAGGGTCTTTTCCAATGAGTCAGTTCTTCGCATCAGGTGGACAAAGTATTGGAGCTTCAACTTCAGCATCAATCCTTGCAGTGAATATTCAGGACTGAATGGTTGGATCTCCTTGCAGTCCAAGAGACTCTCAAGAGTCTTCTCCAGGACCACAGTTTGTTCCACCAGTGGGAGAGCTTCAGAATGCCAACCATTTTTCCAATTTGTCATTGAGACAATTTTTTTTGTTTTACATGTGAGATCATTAGATATAGAATGTCAGATACAGCCTGTAAAATTTAGAGCATTTATAAGTCCCTGTATTCTTTTCTGAGAATTGAGAGAAAAATCTCAGTCTCTGCGGCCCACATCCTCCGTATGGCATCCGACACCACTGGCTCAGCCCCCCGGCCTCGGTGGGAGCAGACCGTGTGTGTCTGCGCCGGGGTGTCCAGCACTGAAGGACCCTGCCACGAAGCGTGTTCTCATTGTCAACCCCTGCCGTACAGGCCTGCCAGCTGTCGTCCCGATGGTGGCGCCGCAGCCCTCCCAGGACTAACACGCCCCACTCCAGCGCTCTTGCCTGGAGAATCCCAGGGACGGCGAAGCCTGCTGGGCTGCCGTCTGTGGGGTCTCACAGAGTCGGACACGACTGAGGCGACTCAGCCGCCGCCTGTGTTCATTTCACAGCCGCCTGAACGAGCCCCGTGTGCTTTGCCCGAGGGCCCTGTGTTCCTGTTGATCTTCATCCAGCCTGACGCCTGGTTCTCTCCTGGGGCTCGCCTCCCTGAGAAACGTCCGAACCTCCTCCCCTCCCCCCCAGCCTCTGCTCCTCCAGCCGCTCCCACGTGGCCCCTCGTCCTGGCAGGGGCGCTGGCCTCTGGTTTCAGTGGGGGCTTCCTCCCCTCCAGGGTCTGACACCTGTGTCGGCTGCCTCCCCTGGCACCCCGAGCAGGGCTGCCCTTCCTGTGAGACCGGCTGCTCAGCTGCCGAGCTCCATCCCCTGGGCAGTTCACCTTTGCCCAGGGCTCAGCATCTGGTCCCGCCCTCGCTTGGTCCTTGCCCCGCCTCCGGGGTCCATGTGCCCTCTTCCAAGCACACGCCTCGGGCCTCTGTCCTGGCGCCCCTGCAGCTGGCATCACCTCCAGTGTCCCCTGCACCCTGCCCGGAGGCCGGCGTCCCCCCAGCCGGGTGTGGGCCCCCAGCACACACTCTCCGGACAGGACGGGCCTGTGTCCTCACCGGGATGCCCCACCGGACCCCCGGCCGTCTCCTCTGCCCTCTTCCCCACCCCGGAAGACTAGCAGCAGTTCCCGCTGATGAAGTGAGAGTGCACCCACCTCTCGTGTGGCTTCTGAGCTGCGTGTCTGTGTCCTGGGCACGTGATAAAGCAGGGTCATGGGTGGTTTAACCACGCCTTCTCATGGTGTGGGGACGTGTGCTTGCTGTTCTGCAGAGAAACTTTGCAGTGTCCGCTGGCTCGTGAGGATCTAGTGTGAGAGTACAAACACCTAGAGAAACCCTGAGGGAGTCAAACAGGACGAAGGAAAACCCAAGCTGGCTGGCTGTGCCCGGGGCCTCACTGCACCTCCCCGCCAGCGGCTCAGGCCGGAGCCCGTGTTTCCGTCCCATCCTGAGAGTTTGACCCATCGCTGTTCCCACAATTATGCTCTGACGTCCAGACCATGAGGGCCCATTGTCCGCAGTCTGAGCGCCTTGTCCCCTTCCCTGTGGTCCTCCCCGCAGGCCCCAGCGAGAGCTTTCTGAACATGTGCCTGGGCTGCAAGTCCTCTCAACGTGGCACCACCTGTGGCCCCTCCCCCGCTGGGACAGTGGGGGCCTCTGGGCCCCCCAGCTGTGACCCCAGCCATGGGCTGCTCCCCTCACCCCAGCGCCTTCCAGACGCTGCTCCCGCTGCGCCCACCCTGCCCCTGAAGCAGCGCGGACCTGGGCCATGCTCGCCCAGCCTGGTCCTTGCAAGCTTGTTTTGGTGGCCAGTGCCACCCCTTTGTGGCAAATCCATGGGGAAACAATGGAAACAGTGACAGACTTTGTTTTCTTGGCTCCAAAATCACTGTTTGCAGAACTGCAAATAGTGACTGCAGCCATAAAATTAAAAGACGCTTGCTCCTTGAAGAAAAGAAATGGCAAACCTCAACAGTGTATTAAAAAGCAGAGACATTCCTTTGCCTACAAAGATCCATCTAGTCAAGGCTATGGTTTTTCCAGTAGTCATGTGTGGGTGTGAGAGTTGGACCATAAAGAAAGCTGAGCGCCGAAGAATTGATTCCTTCGAACTGTGATTTTGGAGAAGACGCTTGAGAGTCCCTTGGACTGCAAGGAGATCCAACCAGTCCATCCTAAAAGAGATCAGTCCTGATTATTCATTGGAAGGAATGATGCTGAAGCTGAAGCTCTAATACTTTGGCCACCTGATTCGAAGAGCTGACTCATTTGAAAAGACCCTGATGCTGGGAAAGATTGAAGGCAGGAGGAGAATGGGACGACAGAGGATGAGATGATTGGATGGTATCACTGCCTCCATAGACATGAGTTTGAGTAAACTCCGGGAGTTGGTGATGGACAGGGAAGCCTGGCGTGCTGCAGTCCATGGGATCGCAAAGAGACACGACTGAGCGACTAAACTGATGCCCTGTGGCCCCTGAGCTTGCCCTTGGCCTGGGCGGCGGCTCCTGGTGGGCAGATGGGCGCCCTGTGGACAATCAGGAAGTGTCTCCCTCAGAGAAGAGGCCCCATGTCTGTCCCAATGCTCTAAGTTGTCTTTTCCTCTCTTCTGGGCCACAGTCCTGGGAAGGACCGGAAGGGACCACAGGGCAGAGATGCACGCGCTTCTCGGGGAGCAGATGCCCCAGCGAGGACACTCTCTCTCCACCCTGACCCGGCTCTGCCATGCCGCCCAGGTGAGGACTCCCTGGGGTCCATCTTCACTCGCAGGAGGAGCGTTTGTGTTCAGTCGGAGAGTGGTTATTTTCTGGGGAATTGTGTAAGTCGTGCAGATTGAAATAGATGTGCTCTGCTTTCACTTTCCCTTTTCACTTTCATGCATTGGAGAAGGAGATGGCAGCCCACTCCAGTGTTCCTGCCTGGAGAATCCCAGGTGGGCGGCCGTCTATGGGGCTGCACAGAGTCGGACACGACTGAGGCGACTTGGCAGCAGCAGCAGCGGCAGCGTCTGTGTTATGGGAGTTTGGTTGACTGACAAGGTCGTGTTAGTCTCTGCTGTACAGAGAAGGGATTCACTCACATATGCACGTTCGGGTTTCTAAACATTCTTTTCCATTGGGATTAATCACGGCGGATCTACTCTTTTTAAAATAACTTTCTGTTTGTTTTTGTCTGTGTTGGGTCTTTGTTGCTGTTCAGCCTTCTCTCCAGTTGTGGCAAGTGGGCCCTCCCCCACTGGAGACTGTGGGAGCCTCTGGGCATCCCCACCAGCAGCTCACGCCGGAGTCCACAGGCTCCTCATTGCAGTGGCTTCTCTTGCTGCGGACGCATGCTCAGGAGCTGCGGCTCCTGGGCTCAGCAGTTGCAGTTCCCGGACTCTAGAGCACAGCTCAGACGTCACTGCCCTGCGGCGTGTGGGGTCCTCCCCGAGCAGGCATCGAGCCCTTGTCTCCTGCCCTGGCAGGTGGATTCTCTGCCACTGAGCCACCAGCGAATCATGGAGCTACGAGAAGCCTTCATTGTAGGGGGAGCAAAGCCCCGCAGGGTGTTATGTGTGGACTTTCCATTACAGGCAACTCCCATTTTCATAATCAGCAGCAGACACAGTCCACTGTGGGCAGTCTGCTTTCTGAAACTAAGTAGGAGGCTAAACTCAGAGCATGATGAGGCCCCGTGCAGAGACAGGAAGGCAACGCATCTTGGCTGCGAGTTGAAGAGCTCCGTTCCCCTGGTTGTGGAATTCTGTATGTCACAGTTGCTCTCACCTACGCTTCGCATCAAATGTTACAAAACTGGCTCGTACACATCTGATTAAATGGCATTAGCACAGCAGATTGTCCAAGAGAGCACCTCCTTTAAAAGCACCGTGGCTCCTGGCAGGAGCGGGGAGGCATAGGCACACAGTCTACCAGCAGTTCTCACGGTGGGCGCCTCCCGAGCGTTGCTGACCTTTGTTACAGTGTGGCCTGGGTAAAGATTAGAAGAAAAAAGGTCATCACTACAGCAATAGAAGCCTCATCTGTTAATAGGGTTAATTTGCCCTTGGGGTGGTCCCCCCACTTAGCATGAACTGCATTCGTTTATTTAGAATGGGTTTGTATGGAATTAATTCTTCATCCTCTTCCAACTGGGTAAAATTAATCCATCCTTCAATGAAGTATATAACTTTATCTGTGTTCCATAAAGTAAAAATAATTTAATTCAATTTAGTTTTGATGTTTTATGAAAATGTTCCCTAAACACACTGAAACGGTCTCCGCTTGATAGCCAGAGAAGGCTTAATGAAAGGGACAAAGAACACGCACATCCGTTCAGCTGGGGCTCCATGATCACGTGCTTGGTGCTAAAGAGCAGCTCTTCCGTTCTTTCATCTCGTGCACCGGCCTTCGAGCCAACGTGCCTCCAAGTTATTTCAGGAGGGAAGAGTGCACTTTGCTTGGAGGATGCTGTGTGGCTGGGCTGCTGCATTGTTCCCGGGGCTCTGGAATCCAGTGTTTGTGTGCCTGGAATTCCGCTGCGCACATTTATAACCCAGGCGGGCATTGTTCTCCGGCCTGGGGAGTAGATTAGAGCTTTATTCCTGGGAGGGGAGCCCCGCATCGCAGGAAGTAAACAGCAGGCGGAAAAACGCAGGCCAGCTCTCCACTGGGCCACGGGCTGCGCTTCCTATGGAACTGGCGAAAGATCTGATTTTCTTAAGTGCTTCAGCTGTTAAGTGTGTAAAGCCACCAGGCTGCTTTGTGAAGTGCAGACCCCAGGTCTGGGCTGAGTGCTGGGAGGGGGGCGGGGGCGTGTCTGTGTGCCTGGCCAGCATGCCTGGGTCTGGGGCTGAGGGCGTCGGCTTGAACAGATCGGCTGTGTGTGGGCGTGCGGGGCGGGCTGGTCTCACCCTGTGGAGTCCTGTGTGCGGGGCGGGCTGGTCTCACCCTGTGGAGTCCTGTGTGCGGGGCGGGCTGGTCTCGCCCTGTGGAGTCCTGTGTGCGGGGCGGGCTGGTCTCGCCCTGTGGAGTCCTGTGTGCGGGGCGGGCTGGTCTCGCCCTGTGGAGTCCTGTGTGCGGGGCGGGCTGGTCTCGCCCTGTGGAGTCCTGTGCGCGGGGCGGGCTGGTCTCGCCCTGTGGAGTCCTGTGTGCGGGGCGGGCTGGTACCCTGTGGAGTCCTGTGTGCGGGGCGGGCTGGTCTCGCCCTGTGGAGTCCTGTGCGCGGGGCGGGCTGGTCTCGCCCTGTGGAGTCCTGTGCGCGGGGCGGGCTGGTCTCGCCCTGTGGAGTCCTGTGTGCGGGGCGGGCTGGTACCCTGTGGAGTCCTGTGTGCGGGGCGGGCTGGTACCCTGTGGAGTCCTGTGCGTGCGCTGTGGCGAGCGGCAGCCATGCCCGCCACGTTAGTCGTGTGGGTCCTTGTTTTGCAGAAGCTGAAACAAGAGATGGAGGTGCTTCAGTCCTCTTCTCGGGGGCTTCTCCAGAGTTACCGGGAGGAGCATCGGGTCTGTCTTTCTGAGATAGTGCAGGCCATCCAGACGGCCCAGCTCCACCGCGAGGCTCTGCCGGGTAAGACGGACCCCAACCGAAGATGCCGTGAGCAGCCCACCTGGGGCCTGCCAGCTCGCGGGCCGGGCTGAGTCCCTGCTCTCTGGGTGACCGGTTGATCTCTTGACCTTAACCTGTGGCTGAACAGGGCCCTCTGTGTAAGGGCCCCCACCAT
>SJXQ01003058.1:21928-35683 GCA_006408695.1 Aepyceros melampus | reverse complement strand
CCGGCTCCCCTACCCATCCTCAGCACGCAGTGTGAGCATCATGGCCTCAGGAAGGCCCTTCCTGCTGTCCGGCCTAACGAGGACTCTAACAGCTCTCCCTTACAGTTTCATCGCATCTGTATTTCTCTTCCAGGTTCTTTGTGGTATTTCAGGCAGTTCTGTGGCAAAGCCTGTCTGTGTCCGAGGTTTTTTGTGGAGTCTCAGGCAGTTCTGTGGTGAAGTCTGTCTGTGTTGTCAAACAGGCAGGCGCATGTCCCTTCCGTTCCCTGGAGGCTCCGTTCAGCTTCCGGGTTGGGCAACTCTCCAAACATACTTGTTGGGAGGGAATAAAGAGGTGAAAGCATGTTTCTAGCTTGATTTGTTTCTGGGCAGATTGTATTCAGAGACTGAGACGGTTTTTTGCCAATAATTGACTTAACCCAGTTTCACCGTGGGAATGAAGATGGTTTTGTAAGCCCTTCGCATACAGATAACTTCTCTTAAAAAGCCAGTTAAGGATTAACACACTGCAAGGCTTCCCTGCAGGCTCAGTGGTGAAGAACCTGCTTGCCAACACCAGAGACATGGGTTTCATCCCTGGCCTCGGAGCATCTCGGGTGTCTCGGAGCAAATAAGAAAAGATTAAAAACAAAGTAACATATTACAAACATGACGGACTGATTGTGTGTTGCTCCAGGCAAGGGGGACGAAAGGAAGGAAGCGCAGGTGGAGCTGAGGCGAGCCTTGCTGGGAGCTGGCTCCGGGGGCCGGCGGGGGGGGGCGGCCTCCCCAGCCGCCTGCAGGTCCAGCTCCTACAAACCCGCCTGCTGGACCCGCCTGGTTCCAGGTCCCTGCGCTCTGCTGCCCAGGGCACCTCCCTCAACCCCACAGCTCAGTCTCGCCCGCGTTCAGGCTGAGTCCTCAAGCCGCCTGGCCCCTGAGTCTCCTCCCTCGTCTCCTCCTCTCCCCAACCGTTGTTGGTCTGTCCAGCAGTCTCAGCCCAGGACCTGGGCGTCTCCCACTGTCCACATGATGGTGTGTCCTTGCCGCCCAGCGCGCCGCTGTGTCTTCCACACGTCTGAGGAGTGGGCGTCAGGACCTGAGGCTTGGCCGGGCAGCTTGATCTCAGGGGACGGGGGCTCTGGTGGGGCGGCAGCATGAGGGTGCAGAAGGTGGTGGTCGGGGCTGTGGGCTCTCCCTGGAGCCTCTGACCCAGCCCCTGTCCCCACACCTGGCCAGCCGGCAGTGTCCTCCACCAGCGACGCTGGATGACGCACTGCTCTCAAGCCGAGAGGCAGCTCCCGGCGTCCTGCGGAGGCCGCCGGTGAAGTTCCTGCTGAGGTTGTGAGCATGTGAAGGGAAGCATGTTGGTGGGTTTTCATGCGCTGCTGGCCTCCTGGCACCCTGGCACCCAAATGGTCCATCTCTGCCCACCGGGAGCTGCTTCAGGTCCCGCTCGTCCAGTCTCAGGGAGGACCCAGTCGCTGCCATGGATTTATCCTGGGCTCACGTCAGCCTACCCCTCCCCACCCTCTCGGGGCCTGCAGGTCGGAGGGAAGCCTGTCTCTCACTTTTATAGTGAGTATTGTGGGTCTTTGGTTTTGCTATCTGGTTGCTCTGTTTCTGAATGTGGAGATTTAAGATGATTCAACATCCGTGCCTGCATATTTATTTTAATAATTTCTGAGCTTCTCTCAATCTATCACCTGGTATGAACCAACCTGTATTTGCTCCCAGGAAGTCGTTGGTTGGCTTCAGCTGTATTTTACCCAAGTGGTTTTGCTGAGACTTAGCCACATTGGTGCAGGAACCGTTGATGCGGGGTGCCCGGCACGGGTGAGGTGACAGAGGCCGTCTTCTTGGGGGTCAAGGTACCCCGTGTCCCCTCCTGGGAGAGGTTGTCACTCCAGGTCTGAAGACTCATGGCCCATCACAGGGGAAGGAGCAGCACCCCCAAATACGAGGCCACGTGCTGCACAGTGGGGACCCCTGATATCTACCATGACGTCCTGGAAAGTGTGGGCTCACTCTTCCTGCTGCGGGGGCCAGGGCATGACTGAGGACCCCGACCTTGGAGAGAAAGGTGCCCAAGGCTTAGAAACCGCCCACATAGCCCAACAGTGGCCAGGGTAGGGGGAAAGCAGTGATGGAACCAGAGGCTTGGCTTCCCTGCTGAATGTGCCTGACAACCCTTCTCAGCCCCAGAGTTCTTTCTGTAAAACATGGGAGCACAGTTAAAATTTGCTGTTAGCTCTAAGATATGACCATGTTCAGCCTGGTGGCTCAGACGGTAGTGTGTCTGCCTACAATGCAGGAGACCTGGGTTCAATCCCTGGGTCGGGAAGATCTCCTGGAGAAGGAAATGGCAACCCACTCCAGTATTCTTGCCTGGAAAATTCCATGGACAGAGAAGCCTGGTAGTCTCAGTCCATGGGGTCGCAAAGAGTCGGACACGACTGAGCAACTTCACTAAGACATGACCGAGTTGATGACTAAGAATTTCACACCCTATATACTTTGAAAACTTCCTAGGGGTTGGATGCAAGTGAAATAGATGATAAAGCAGCTAAATGTAAGGGAGATAGCCATTATTGATTACGGACTCTGAGCATGCTGTTCTTTGGAGCCTTGTAATTCCACGAGGCAGGGACTATGAAGTGAGTTCTGGAGATGAACCCTGGTGTTTGGACCTGAGAGGATGTCTAGGGCTCAAGGGCATGAGGATTTGGATAAGAGGGGTTACTCTGGATGCTTCTTTGTGAGAAGGAGGGGTGTGCGGTGTCGTGAGGGGGGGACGTAGGACAGGCAGGAGAGAACTCAGATGAGGTGTCTGCAAAAATGAAGCCCTGCCTTCGGTGTCCTCTCAGATGCTGTTTAAATCCAGCAATCACGCCCTGGGATGGCATCCTAAGGGGTCGTGACCCTCCTGGGGTCAGGCTGCTCTTTATGGCTTTGTATGGGCCTCAGATGGTGACCTGGAACTTAGGGTGAGACTGCACACCTTAGCAGTTCTCGCTTGTTCTTCTGTGTGGCTAAACCCGAGGCTTTGTAGACTTCAGCCTGTCTTCAGACGGGAGTTGTGTCTGCACCGTTCCTCCTGGGGCACCGGGATTCATTCTGGCTGGTGCTAAAGGAGCAGCCCCACAGTCAGGGAGCAGGAACAGGAAGGCTTGCCGCAGGACGGGGGCGCGGGGCCGAGGCTGCTGAGCAGACTCCAGGTCCAGGGACCGGGGTGACAGGCAAACAGTTTTGGCCTGAAAAACCTAAACAGGCCACCCTTTGGATGTGTATTTATTTTGCACACACACACACACACACACACACACACACTAATACTGAGCTTCCCTGGTGGCTCAGCTGGTAAAGAATCCACTTACCAAGCGGAAGATTTGGGTTTGACCTTTGGGTCAAGAAGACCCCCTGAAGAAGGGAATGGCAGCCCACTCCAGTACTCTTGCCTGGAGAATGCCATGGACGGAGGAGGAGCCTGGCGGGCTACGGTCCATGGGGTCGCAAAGAGTCGGGCACAACTGAGTGAGTCAGCCACCAGGCACACGATATTAGTTGGTGATACTGGTGAAACGATGTCAGTAAGACTTGGAGCGCGCCCCCCGCTAGAGTCTTCGACTGCTGTTACAGAAACGTCGGGTGCCCACGGGCCTCGCGTCCCTGTAGCTCTGTGGCTTCATTCTTCCCCTTTCTATGCTGTGTTTTCACGATTCACGCCTTGTTTTAGAATTGGAACCGGCTCCAGTGGCTTGTCCTTCCTCTGCTCGAAACTCAGGTTCCTTTCTTGCTAACAAATTGCCTGGCTTCTCTCCGTACAGGATGTTGTGTAAGAAAATAGTTTAGCCAGATCAAAAGTTGGTGTGTTTGAACAACAATCCACTGGTCATAACTGAATTATAACAACATCTGAGAAAGATTCCTTTAGCTTCGGGAAGTCTGACACCGCCTCACTTGAAAGAGCCTCCGGGGCTGGCTGACCTGGTCCGGGGCAGAGGAGGAACGATGTGTGTGTCTCTCTGTAGACCTGACTTGCTTCTATCAGGAGCCTGGCAGGCTTTCCCTCTAAAAGGCCAGAGAGTGAACCTCACCGTCCTTGGGACCTTTTGGCCTGTGTCTCAGTTACTCATTCTATGGAGGAAAACAGCCACAGACCGTCTGCAGACAGGGCGGGCCGTGTCCCCGCAGAACCTGTTTACAGGGTGGGCCGTGTCCCCACAGAACCTGTTTACAGCAGCGGCCAGCAGCCGATTGGCCCAGGGGCCGGGCTTTGCCACTCTGCTAAGCACTGTTAATGCAGCCCTGAGGGGACGACAGCTTGCTTTTTTTTGTTTTTTAACTCTTTCCTACTAGGAGACTGTCCTGGTGGAGTGCAACCGGCCTGGCCACCCTTTGATTAATAAGACATATACGTTTGAAAGGTAAGTGCTTTTCAAGATGACAGGTAAAGCAAAATTACACAATGGAAACTTTGCGCTAGGGTTTGATTAATAAAAGGCACAATTCATCCTATCATTTCGACTAGTTGCAAAGGGGTGAAGGCAGTTCAGTGGAGAAAAGTCAGTCTTTTCCCAAGAGATGCTGGAACAACTGGACGTCCATGGGCAGAAGTGAAATGGATCCTTGTCCAGATGTCACAGCTTTGGCAAAAATGAACTAAAGTGGAAACTAAGTGTCAAGCCTGAAACCACACAGCTTGTAGAAGGCAGCGCAGAGGAAAGTCTTTGTGACCTTGGGTGAAGCATGGGCTTCTTGGAAACGTGCCCAAAGCACGATCCATAAAAGAATCAGAAGTTAAGCTTCCTTTTTTGTTTATGATACTGTTAAGAGGATGAGGGGACAAGCCACACACTGGAGAAAATATTTGGAAATCACATAGCTTACAAAGGACCAGATCCAGAATACACACAGAGCCCTGGAAAGTCAGAGAACAGACAGCCCAGTGAACAAGCGGGCAAAACATCCAAACGGACGTTACTCCAAGGACAGAGGCTCAAGTTAGTTACTGGGAACTGCCACTGATAGTCCAGGCGGCGAGGGCAGGCGGCAGCAAACCCCTGGCCACGGGACCCAGCCACCCTCTCCCAGGCATTCACCCAAGACATTTACAGAAATGTTTACACACATGTTTGCACAAACCGTGGCAGTGGGTCTTTACAGCTGCTTCACTCATAACTGACAAAACTGGGGACAAGCCAGCTGTCCCTCAGCTGGTGGGAGGTGGAGCCTGAGGGTCCCGGGGATGGACTGCAGCCCAAAGGGAGGACAGACCACCGTCGTGGGCAGCGGAGGCCGGACCCCGAGGTGCGCTGGGATTCGCTCCTTCACAGACGATCCGGACCAGACGGAGCTCTGGTGTTTGCTGGGAGGTGACGGGGGGAAAGCGTCAGTCGCTCAGTCGTGTGCGACTCTCTGTGACCCCCTGGACTGTAGCCGCCAGGCTCCTCCATCCATGGGATTCTCCAGGCAAGGATACTGGAGTGGGTTGCCGTTTCCTTCTCTAAGGGATCTTCCCAGCGCAGGAATTGAACCCAGGTCTCCCGCATTGCGGGCAGACGCTTTACCGCCAGGGCAGCACTTGCTGGGGGCGGGGTGTGTGTCTGCCGAGGCTGCTGGGGCATCTCCCGGTGAGGGGCTTGCCCTCCCAGGCGGGCAGCAACACAGTGCGCCGGTCGGCAGGCACAGGGCTGCGGCCTCAGAAAATAGACTGCCCTGTTTGAGGACTTTTAAAATACCACACATTTTTCCAGACAGACTTTAACACACCTATCTGGCACTTGTGATAGGAGGATCCTGATTTAATCAAATAAAAAAACCGTTTTTAAAAAATCGTGCTGGAGTGGCTATTCATATCAAAGTTGTTGCTGTTCAGTTGCTGAGGCGTGTCTGACTCTCTGTGACTCCAAGGACTGCAGCACGCCAGGCTCCTCTGCCCCTCACTGTCTCTCGGAGCTTGCTCGTGTCCACTGAGTCGGTGACACCATCCAACCATCTCGCCCCCCTCCTCCTCCTGCCCTCAGTCTTTCCCAGCATCAAGGTCTTTTCCAATGAGTCAGTTCTTCGCATGAGTGGCCAATGCATTGGAGCTTCAGCTTCAGCATCAGTCCTTCCAGTGAGTATTCAGGACTGATTTCCTTCAGGATGGACTGGTTCGGTCTCCTTGCAGTCCCAGGGACTCTTAGGAGTCTTCTCCAGCACCACAACTGGAAAGCATCAGTTCTTCAGTGCTCAGCCTTCTTTACAGTCCAACTCTCACATCTGTACATGACTGCTGGAAAAACCATAGCTTTAACTGTAGGAACTTTATCGGCAAAGTGATACCTCTGCTTTTCAATATGCTGTCTAGTTTGGTCACAGCTTTTCTTCCAAAGAGCATCTTTGACATCATAGCTGCAGTCACCGTCCACAGTGATTTTGGAGCCCAGGAGAATAAAGTCTCTCACTGTTTCCATTGTTTCCCCATCTATTTGCCATAAAGGATGGGACGGGATGCCATGATCTCAGCCTTTTGAATGTTGAGTTTTAAGCCGGCTTTTCCTTCTCCTCTTTCACCCTCATCAGGAGGCTGACTGTTTCCTCTTGGCTTGATTTCAGATTAATAGTAATATTACCTGGGGCAAGAGGGCCATTTCCTAATAACAAAGGAATCCACGCTGAGGAGAACCCACGCCCTGAGGTGGTGACAGAGCTTCAGAATGAGAGACATGCGGGGCAGAGCCTGGAGGAGAAGCAAGCAGATCAGCCGCTAACAGAGATGCCAGCCCTTCTCTGTCACTGTTGGACGGGCGAGGACACCAGGCTCAAGGCAGATGTCTGCCCTCACTAAGCGGGAGTGGAGCATCTCCCCGTCTCCCTCGGGCGGGGCGAGGGGCCCTCAGGGTGGGCGTCCCCGTGCTCTCTGCTCAGGGGTGAGGGGCCCTCAGGGTGGTCCCCATGCTGTGTGCTCAGGGGTGAGGGGCCCTCAGGGTGGGCGTCCCTGTGCTCTCTGCTCAGGGCTCCTCGGGTGTTTAGACCCCGGGAGCACGCAGGCACAATGCCATCCTGGGGATCAGCCACCAGGAGGCACACAGCCCCGCCCGGCTCCGGACCCAGGACACTGCGAGGGCACAGACGCAGCTGATTTGGCTCCAGGGTCGCATCCAGTTGTTTCTCTATTTGGCTGTGTTGGGCTTTACTGCAGCACGGGGGATCCTTGGTCTTCACTGAGGCCCGCAGCATGTGAGAGTTAGTTCCCTGACCCGGGATGGAACCTGCACTGGGGGTGCAGGGTCTTCGCCAGCGGACCACCAGGGGAGCCCACTCAACTCCTTTCTGAAAACAAATGCCTGCGGGGCTAGCACACGCCTTGCCTCTCGAGAAACTGCCAGTGGACTCAGGGTCAGAAGAAAGTGGTCTCTCCAGAATACAGCAGAATGTTATTATTTTTAAAGTGACAGGAATTGACCCAAAATGCAGTGAGAAAACTCGGTCACTTTTATTGTCTTGAGGATAATTTGTGCAGCAGGCAGCTGGAGGCCTCTCGGCTGTGTCTGTCTGTTGTGTGTGGGCATCTGCCAACATGTTTGTAGTAATCTCTATGTGTAGCCGTTCCAGCATTGACTGAGCCCCTGATATGGGCAAGACGCTGTATGGGGGCCCCGGAGCGGGCGAGGCCAGGCTGGCCCCGAGGCCAGGGTCTGGCTCAGGGGAGGGCGGGGCGGGCAGAGGGGCAGGCCCTGGTCCTCCACAGCCAGCCGACCGGGCGGAGCCGGGAGCAGAGAAGGGCCCCCTCGCCCCGGGCTGGGTTCCGCGCCCCGCTCCGCCCGCCTGCCCTGGCCCTCTGGGTCCCGGCCCATGTGGGCCCCAGGTTGGCTGCTGGCCGTGGGGAGAAACGGCATCTCTCTGTGCCCCTCGGGGTCAGGCCGGACGTCCTTCATGTGACGCTGAGGTGTTTCTGCAAAGCCTTCCTGTCTCTAGGTGTTTTTCCATGAAAGTACAGAAAGGATTTCTAACGTAAGGAATTGATTAGAAGTTTAAGGAACGCTCTATTATACTCTAAATTTGCTCTTCTCTACTTTTAGGGGCACTTTCTATATTAAGGAAATCAACCTTTTGTCTGTGATTAGGTTGCCTCTATTTCTCTCACAGTTAGTCATTTGTATCTTTCTCCTCGTGTCTGAAGGTCTCTTCCTCCCTTTACCATAGTCATAGCTGGGAGCCTCCTGGGTCACACAGGAGTGCCCCCACAGGCTCTGGTACCTGCACAGCCCGATTTCGTACATGGATCGGACCTCGTGACCCACTTGGGACGGGACCTCGTGACCCGGGTGAGGTGGGGACATGTCCGTGGTGAGACTTAGCCGAGGACACACGGCCGAATGCCTGCTCCCTCATTCGGGTGGAATTGCGTGTCTTTCAGGGGTGGTTTATGATTTTCTTCAGAAAGGGTTTAGACATTTCTTTTCAAATTCCTACCTAGGGCTTTTTAATTTTTGTTCTCCTGTCTCATGTGCCATCTTTCCCCTGTTACACCTGGGAGCTCATTTAGCCTGAATGCTGTTGGTTTTTGCACATGAATTATACCACTTGCTACTTTATTAAACCCTCTTGTTGATTTGGTAACTGTCTCATCATTCAGCTTCGGATTGCTGGGATGCCTGGCTGAATCAGCTCTGAGCAGATCAGCATGTCCTTCTGCTCAGCGCTCTGAGGGTCCCTGAGTTGGCCGAGAGGGCTCACACTGCACTGAGCAGCGGAGCAGGCAGCAGGCCTGTGAGAGGCCTTTCCTCCTTGGTGAGAAGGACTCCAGGGTCTCTTTAAATAATACGTGCATGGAGCCTGAAATGTTTCCCACTCAGAAAGAGTTTGCCACCCATGAACATCTGTGAAGACATTCGGCCAGCTGCAAGGATATTTAAAAACTGATGGGAAAAACACTTCTCAGAACGGTGGAGAAATGTGTACACTGCCCTCTTCTTGGATGACATTAAGGAATTAGTGTTAATTTTTAACAGTGTGACAGTGGTAACCCTCTGATGACTTATTGAAGAGTCATCATCCCCGGGAGGGAGGTAGTGAGCATTTATGGACGAGCTGGACCTGAGTCGGCTGCAGAGGGCTCCAGGCAGGGGTTCAGATGAGGTCAGGAGGTGGGTGACTGTCGGAGCTGGCGCTGCACAGGCTGGACTCGTTCGCTGTTCTTCCTGCTTTTGTTATTCGGCGGGATTTTGGGGTGACAAGTTAAGCAAGAGCTCAGACAGCCCACTGCTCTAAACATCCTCATGCTCAGCGAGCAGCATTTTATAAGGAAGGCCCCTGAAGTGTGAAACCAGCCCTGCTTCTAGAGACGAACTGCCTCGACTGGGCATTAGGACACAGTTTGAAAGTGAAAGAAGAGAAAGCTTCGGTTCCAGCTAAATGAAAACCCCTGTTTCAGAAAAGGAAGCTTAAAACCCAAGCACGCTCAGTTCACGCATGACTCGCCATGGCTTCGTCAGCTCGGGGCGCCGGCCCTGCCTCTCCCCGCTGGTGTTGTTCCCATCTTGTTCAACACTGTGCAGTGAACCACGGTTTCCGGAAGTCACTTCCTACTTTGGTTTATTCGTATGTGTTAATAAATACATAACCGTACTGGATTGCCTTGTCATAGCCAGCATTCCAGCCCCACTTTGTGTCTTAACGTTCGGCTGAACCAACCTGAGGCTAGGAAAACATTTTTAGGAGCGTGAACATAAAAATTAAGTCTTACATATCAAATATTGCCATAGTATGATTTTTACATCCTTGTTGTTGGGCCCACTTAAGTGGAACTAATTTAGTTTTGGGATAATTATATGATATCCTTTTTTCTTGCTTGCCTTTCTGCTTTGCAAGCATTTATAACTTTATGCTGATTACATTTTTATAACAGAGGAAGCAATTTTCATTCTTTAACCTCTGTTAGCTTGAAAAGTAATAAAATTAATCTTTTATTGCTGAAAAAAAAAAAAGAATGTTGACTGTGTTGAGATTCCTATGAGAAGTATGCAAGGATATTTTTCTCAGGTTTCTGCATTTGGATAATAAAGTAAAGCTCAGAGCTTCCCTAGTGGCTCAGATGGTAAAGAATCCACCTGAAATACAGGAGCCCCAGATTCGATCCCTGGGTTGGGAAGATCCCTGGAGAAGGAAATGGCAACTGACTCCAGTATTCTTGCCTGGAGAATCCCACGGACAGAGGAGCCTGGTGGGCTGCAGTCCATGGGGTTGTAAAGAGTCGGGCATGACTGAGCGACTCACACTTACTTTACTTATTTTTTTCTTCTAATAACGCATCGTGTTCCCTTTGCTTCTCAGAGTTTACGGCCCAGCAGAATCTCAGAGAGCAGTGTTTGAGGATGTGTGTCCCCTTCTTACGACCTTCTTGGATGGGTGAGTGCAGACATTTCTGAGGTTGACTATGGCAGTGGGAGGTCAATGGAAGTAGATTTCTTCCCTGCTACAGATAAGAGTGTTGCGTTAGTGTCCGAGTATGTTGTGCGTGTAGAGTAGACCCATGGCCCGGTGTCCACGGCCCTTTCCCGGGAGGAGGCGGAGACGTGATTTGAAGAGTAACTGCTAAAGGAACACGGGTGCCTTGGGTCCCGATGGTCGTCCTGCTACGTCGTGGGCAGAGCGTGCATGCTCAGTCGGGTCCCACTCTTTGAGGCCCTGTGCCCCGCCGTCCACCAGGCTCCTCTGTGCACGGATCCTCCAGGCAGGAACACTGACGACCCTCCCCTCAAGTCACGTGTCGTCTTCGGACTGAGAAGGGCAGCTGCCTTCTCTCCGGGATTCTTTGAACATTTCAGCCCTTCTGTAAAGTATGTTAGGAAGGCTGACACCAAATCGAGGGGCTTGTCCTGGTGGGAAGGAGCCTCTCCCCATGGGCTCTGCTGCTGGCTCCCAAGGCAGTGGCCATCACCTAGGGACAAAGGTCACTTTTTGGCAGCACTGTGGAGAGCCTTATTGGCTTAGCTGAGTAGAGCAAGTAGAGCGAGACTTTCCACTTCAGGGCATTTTGAAGAATCTGGGGTTGATGTGGAAGTTGACATCAAGCATCCAGAAGAAGGCATATTTGTGCTTGCCCAGCACCAGTGAAATGGGGACTGTAATGGTAGGATTGTACCCAGCCACAGTGCAGCTGCCTCTGACTTCAGGGGGTGTGGGGAGGCCCGTGACCCCAACCGTCAGGTCAGCGCAGAAGCCATGTGTCGCCCACTGCTCACGCCTACCTGGCCCACCCGCTGGAGCACTGGAATTTTTCTGTCCATCTAACAAAAAGAGCTCTTCTGTTGAAAACGATAGATCTCTCTCTCTCTCTTTTTTTTCCTAAGTAGACATCTTTCAAGTAAGCAGATTCTAGAAATAAAAAATGTCATCGTGGTTAACACGGTCTCTGCCTGTTGTGAATATGACACAGATGTGCACGCCGAGTCCTGGGCTGTGTCCCCCTCTCTCTGTCCCTCAGTGTCTGGAGGGTCCCTGCAGATGCCTGTCTGTCCTAGCAAAGGCCCTCCCCTCCCCACCCCACCCCCAAACATGCTCATCTCTCAGGGAAGGTGTGAGAGGTGGGATGCTGGGGGGTTTGTGACAAATGCCTGGCGTCATCTCGGTTCTGGGAGAAGAGAAACGCAGGGTGATGGCGGAGAGGCCCTCAATGGGTTTTCGCCCTTGGTTTTCGCATTTGGTTCCCGTCATCGTTTTGATTGAGAGAACAGTTGCCCTTGAGGAAGAGGGCTTCCTGGATCGCTGTTCAAGGCGTGGACCCGTCAGAACACTCTTCAGTGTCACTTGACTGGAGCCACAGCCCTTGTCTGGCTGGAGGAGGGGGGCGCTCTGAGCAGAGTTGAGCAGCAGGATCAGAACCTCCAAGCGTGGGGCCTGCCTTTGGGGTTTCCTCCCTTGGGAGGCAGATGGGCGTCTGGGCTCAGCTTCAGCCACTTGTGGGTCAGCCCCCCCTACCTCCGCAGCCACGCATGTAAAGCTACACCACAGACTTACTTCAAACATTCCTTCAGATGCTTCCCCTCTTCTCACTGGCCTTCTGGGCTAAGAGCACAGGTGGGAGAAACTGTTGAGCTCCTTCAGTGGTCCTCGTCTCCTGTGAAGCAAGCTGCACTAAAACAGCCCCAACCAGGACTGCGGGGCAGGCCGGCTGGGCCCCGAGAGGCTCCGCACAGTCTGGCTAAGAGAACCCCAAGGTGTAAGAACACCTCACGAGCTTGCTCACCTGGAGGCTGTGCTGTGAGGAACCCTACATGACTGGGGGCTTCCCTGGTGGCTCAGTGATAACGGGTCCGCCTGCCGATGTAGGGGACACAGGTTCAGTTCCTGCTCCGGGAAGGTCCCAGGAGCCTCGGAGCAGCTAAGCGCGGGGCCACCAGCACTGAAACCCACGCGCCCTGAGCCCGCGCTCCGCTGCTTGAGAAGCTGCCCCAGGAGGAGCTGGGGCTCCGCACTCGGAGAGAGCCCCTGCTCACTGCCCCCCTCCCCCCAGAGAAGAGCCCGAGCAGCGGCGGAGACCGGCAGGGCCAAAAACAGACAAATAAATTCATTTTAAAAACATAACGGGGAAAACGTTTTTAAGACATTAAAAGCAAAGATGCAAAGTTCCATGTGCCTTCTAGTTAGCCTGGTTTATGAAGATGATGCCACGTGCCTTCTAGTTAGCCTGGTTTATGACGATGATTCCACCTGACTTCTAGTTAGCCTGGTTTATGAAGATGATTCCATGTGCCTTCTAGTTAGCTCGTTTACAAAGATGATTCCACGTGCTTTCTAGTTAGCTTCGTTTATGAAGATGATTCCACTTGCCTTCTAGTTAGCCTGGCTTATGAAGATGATTTCACTTGCCCTCTAGTTAGCCTGGTTTATGAAGATGATTCCACCTGACTTCTAGTTAGCCTCGTTTACAAAGATGATTCCACGTGCTTTCTAGTTAGCTTTGTTTATGAAGATGATTCCACGTGCCTTCTAGTTAGCCTGGCTTATGAAGATGATGCCATGTGCCTTCTAGTTAGCCTGATTTTATGAAGATGAACTTATTTCAGGTGGCTCCAGACGCTGGAATGAGTGTAATTCAGGAGGAGGGCCTGGCTCAGCAAGGACTCCTCAGGCCGGCTGTGGTCTCCCTGTGGTCTCCCATGAGGAGCTGCAGAGCTGCCTATGAGACACAGGTGTCCTGAGATGTATACATGTGTGAACATGGATATGACCATCCGTGTGCACCCAGACAGCCACAGGGTGGGTTATGCCAAAGACAGATGTAGTTAAAGGCAGGGTGGGCTTTTCAGGGAGCAGGCTTCAGAGGGAACCACTCACGTGAACACTCTTCTCAGAGTCCGTCATGGCGCCAGCCCTCTGCGGGTCTTTCTGCCCTGAAGTCTGGCTTGCATTTCAGGTACAATGTCTGCATCATGGCTTACGGGCAGACGGGAAGCGGGAAGAGCTTCACCATGCTGGGCCCTCATTGCCAGGAGGAGCTGGCCCTGCCGTCGGAACCCCGCAGTGACACGGGTATCATCCCCAGGGCGGCTGCAGAGCTCTTCAGGTACCAGGCGGGCGGCGAGGACCAGGGTGGGGTGTGGCAGACGCAGGCCTGAGACGGGAGGCCACGCCTGTCCTCCCTTAGGACACGGTCAGAACCGGGCGTTACCACCACAGACCCTTACGGCATGTCTATCCATAATGCTGATGTGCTGACTGTTCCAAGTAAGGCAACGCTTCTCAGAGGGCTCCCCAGGTGGACAGCTTCTTGTGTCGGGCCGTGGG
>SJXQ01003057.1:45480-84083 GCA_006408695.1 Aepyceros melampus | reverse complement strand
AGTTGGACTGTGAAGAAGGCTGAACGCCAAAGAATGGATGCTTTTGAACTGTGGTGTTGGAGAAGACTCCTGAGAATCCCTTGGACTGCAAGGAGATCCAACCAGTCCATTCTGAAGGAGATCGGCCCTGGGTTTTCTTTGGAAGGAATGATGCTGAAGCTGAAGCTCCAGTACTTTGGCCACCTCATGTGAAGTGTTGACTCATTGGAAAAGACTTTGATGCTGGGAGAGATTGGGGGCAGGAGGAGAAGGGGACGACTGAGGATGAGATGGCTGGATGCGGTCACTGACTCCATGGGCTTAGGTCTGGGTGAACTCCGGGAGTTGGTAATGGACAGGGAGGCCTGGTGTGCTGTGATTCATGGGGTCGCAAAGAGTCGGACACGACTGAACGACTGAACTGAACTGAGGAGCCTGGTAGGCTACAGTCCACGGGGTCGCAAAGAGTCGGACACGACTGAGCAACTTCGCTTTCTTTCACTTTCACTTTCAAGGGATAATTACTTTTCTCAACTTCACTATCAGGTGATTATGAATGAGTCTTAGATCAAATTTTGCTTCATATTTAACATGTTTTTTTTTTATAAAAAAAAACCTTCATTAGAAAGTAAACATGAGTTCACATAACTCCTTTTTAGAAGTTTGGTGACATCCCAGCTTTCTTTCACTTGCAAGATCTAACGTCTTGCATGAAAACATGGCAGGGTACAAGGACATGGAACTCACCTCCTCCCACAAATACATCAACAACATATTTACAAATGGAACAGTTCTTACATAACACCTCTGAAACCAGCAGAAGACCTCAAACATTTGAAAGGAAAAGAAAGATCTCCACAAATCAGGTAGGATGAAAGGAAAAAAGAAACAAGCAGAAGGATAGGACCTGCATCCCTGGGAGACAGTTGAAAAAAAGGAAAGGTTCCTGTACCCTGAAAAGTCCTCTCATTGGCAGGGAGAATGGTCAACATAGACAGGAAGTTTCAGCGGAGAAAGCAACAACTGGTTTGTGGTGGGCAGAATAGAGAGAGATGTACAAATGGTCCCTGCCACCACTCTGCAAGCCCCAGCTTGAGATGGGTGTGTCCACTGGTGCAAGCCAGGGCTGGGTGCTGGAACTCAGGATTTAGAGGACAGACTCAGGGAGAGAACCACTATTGGCTATGCAGAAACAGCCAAAAGGGGCTGGAGCGCGTAGTCTACAACTAGGAGTGTTTACGGAAGAAACCCAGAACCACCATAGAAACAAAGCACCATTGTTAAGTGGCGTGTGAAGGGTCGGGAGGGGCTGCCATTGTAGCCTCTTTTTCCAAGCACCAGTCCCGGCCACAATGTGGCCTCCCCGAGAACTTGCCTCAGCCACCACTGTTGGCGGCACTCCTGCCTCTGTGGGCTCTCACACCCAGCTGCCACCTCAGCCAGCTCTGGGAGCAGATGCCAATGGGTTGCCCACTCACAGAGGTGGGGCTGAAACCACAGGTGAGCCCCAGGAGTCACATGACTTAAAAAGCAGGGCTAAAATCTCTCCCAGAAGGTTGCAAATTTACACTTCCAACACCAGCTTTGTAGATTCAACATCTGTAAGACATCCAAGTGGACAATGGGGGCTGCCACAGGGCATGTGCATGGGGGCTGGGCTGGGCCAGAGTCTCAACTGCCTCGAGAGCTCCCACAGTGGGTCCAGGTGCACGACTCCTACCGTCCCAGGACACAACTTTAGTGGATCCGTGCTCAGAGACTTGTGAAGACAACAACTGAGGGACACCCAGGCCAACTGCTGGCATTCTAAAGTTGAGATGGGGCCAACATGGCGTGCTTTGTGTATCAGCGCAATGAGTAACAGGTGACACAGCAGAGCACACTCACTGGTGAACAGCTCTAGCAGAGAAATACTCTGGCTCCTCTCCCAGTGGGAGTGCTCTATTCTCATCTGCCTGGCACTGCAGCTTAGAAACAGATCTGGGGGCTTCCACTCCAACAGCGAGGGAGCAGATCCAGGCCCTGACAGGGCACTGACAACCACAGAACAAAAAGAAGGACCCACTCACTAACCAGGGCGGGCTCTGATCTCCACAGCAGTCACGCCTCCTACCAAGGGCATAATGTCCTGCATACACCGAGAAAAGAACTGGCAGACAAGTACACTAAAAACAGTCCTCACACCAAAAAATATTAAACCCACACAGGCTAGGGCTACACAGGATACTCCCACATAAAAATAGCCCTCTAGGACCACAGTAGGAAATTGTTCCTCCTAAACTCATACAGCAAGAGAGATATAAGTAAAATAAAGAAGCAGAGAAACTATGCCTAATTAAAAGTTCAAGAGAATTCCCCTGAAAGAACAAACAAAACAGACTCCTTCAATTTAAAATTCAATGAACTCAGAAAGGAGATAATGAAAATATTATAGGGACTAAGAAAGTCTGTCAACAGAAATGCAGATTACTATAAAAAGAAAATAGAAGAAAAAAAAAAAAAACAGGAAAAATTTCGGCTGAGATGAAAGCTGAGCTAAAGGCATTGGATAGCAGAATGAATAATGCAAAAGAACAAATTAAGGCTCCTGAAAGATAGAATAATGGAAATCATTCAATCAGAATAGCAGAAAGCCAAATGAAAAAAATGAAAGCAATATAAAAGACCTGTGGGATAATAAAAAGCACACCAACCTATGCATAACAGTGATTCCAGAAGAAAGAGAAAAGGAGATTGAAAACACATTTGAAGAAATTATGGCTGGAAACTTCCTAAACCTTAAGAAGGAAATATATATCCAGGTACAGGAAGCACAGAGGGTCCCAAACAGACCTACACCAACACAAATTATATAAAAATATCAAAAGTTAAAAATAAGAGGATTCTAACCTAGAGGGTTGGGATGGGGTGGGAGGTAGAAGGAGGTTCAGAGACACGGGACATATGTATGCTGCTGCTAAGTCGCTTCAGTTGTGTCTGACTCTGTGCAACCTCATGGACGGCAGCCCACCAGGCTCCCTCGTCCCTAGGATTCTCCAGGCAAGGACACTGGAGTGGGTTGCTGTTTCCTACCTGTGGCTGATTCATGTTGATGTGTGGCAGAGACCAACATAGTATTGTACAGCCATTGTACTCTAATTAAAAAAAAAAAAAAACAAGAAAAATAAATAAATTTTAAAAAGAGAGGATTCTAAAGGCAGCAAGAGAAGAAGAGTTTAATTACAAGGGAACCCTATAAGGCCATAAGCTGATTTATCTACAGAAATGGTTGCAGACCAGAAGGGAGTAGTAAGATATTCAATGTCCTGAAAGGGGAAAATCTGCACACTAGGATATTCTAACCAGCAAAATTATTATTCAGAGTAGAGAAAGAGAAAGAATTTTTCAGAAATGCAGAAACTAAAAGAATAAAGTAATACCAAACCTATCCTAAAGGAAATACTGAAAGGTCTTTCATAAACAGAAAAGAAGTAAGAGTCTATATAGAAAAGAGAAAAATACAATTGGAAAGTAAATCACTTAAATAAGCCAATAAACAGAAGTGAAAGCAATGATAGCCACAATAAGCAACCAAAGGATGAACATGAAGATGTAAAAGAAGATATCAAAATAAGAAAATGAAGGGGAGAGGAGAATAAGAAAATATAGATTTTTTTTTCTATAGAATGTGTTTGAGTCTATATTAATACTAGCCTAAGGCAAGTAGATATAGGAAGGTGTAAACATACCTGAAAAAGAGGGTATCCACAAATCAAAACATACAACATATTTATATAAATCAAAAAGAGCATAAACATAATACAATCAAACTACAATAGGAAAAACAAAAGGACAAAAGAAGAAATATAAAATCAACAGAGAAACAAGGTTTAAATGACAATAAATACATCTCTATCAATAATTACCTTAAATGTCAATGAACCAAATGCTCCAATCAAAAAACACTGAATGGCGGACTGAATTTAAAAAAGAAAAATAGCAAGAGCCTCCAACACACTGCCTACAAGAGACCCACTTTAGGGCAAAGGACACATGTTGATGGAAAGTGAAAGGGTGGGAAAAGATATTTCACGCAAACAAATAAAGTGGAGGTTGCAATAGTCATGTCAAACAAACTTTAAAACAAAGGCTATGAAGAAAGATAAGGGCACTACCTAATGAAAAAAGGATCAATGCAAGGAGGATACTACACTCATCAACATAATTACACCCCATACAGGAACACCCAAATATATAAAACAAATACTAAATGACATAAAGGGAGAAATTAACCAAAATAAATTAATAGGAAGAGACTTTAAAACCCCACTTACATCAATGGATAGATCTTTGAGACAGAAAATCAATAAAGCCATAGAGATCCTAAATTATATAATAGAACAGTTAAACTTAATTGATATTTTCAAGACATTACATCCAAGAGAAGCAGAATATACATTGTGCATGTACCAGGGCACAAAATAAGCCTCAAAAATTATAATATGGAAATTATTTCAAATATCTTTTCCAACCACAATAGCATAAATTAGAAATCAACCACAGAAAAAGAAATGAGAAAAAAATTATATGGAGACTAAACAACATGTTACTAAAACATCAATGAGTCAATGACAAATTCAAAGAAGAAATTTGAACATACCTTGAGGTAAATGACAATGAAAATACAATCATAAAAGATCTATGAGAGGCAGCAAAAACAGTTCTTAGAGGGAAGTTCAGAGTGACACAGTCTCTTCTTAAAAAAAAAAAAAGAAAAATCTCAAATAAACAACCTAACCCACCACCTAAAAGAATTAGAAAAGGAAGAACAAAGAAAATCTTAAGTCAGCAGAAGGAAGGAGATAATAAAGATCAGAAAAGAAACTAATAAAACAGAGATTAAAAATAATATGAAAAATAAAACCAAGAGCTGGTTCTTTGAAAGGGTAGACAAAACTGACAAACCTCTGGTCAAGCTCACCAAGAAGTAAAAAGTTCCAATTAAACAAAATATTAAATGAAAGAGGCGAAATCACAAGATACAATAGAAATACAAAAATCATAATAGAATACTATGAATAATTATTTGCCAACAGATTTTCAACCTAGAAGAAAGGGACCATTTTCTAGAAACATATAGCCCACCAAAATGGAATCAAGAATGATGAAATAACTTGAAAAGAACAATCACTAGAAGAAACAAAATCTGTAATTTTAAAAAAAAAAAAAAAAACTGCCTACAAACAAAAGTCCAGGGCCTAATAGCTTCACAGGAGAATTTTATAATTCATACAACAAAGAACTTATAACTATCCTTCTCAAATTCTTTCAAAAGGCTAAAGAGGAAGGAATACTCTCAAAGACATTCTATGAAGTCACCATCACCCCAATACCAAAACCAGACAAGGATATTATTAAAAAAATTAAAAAGTGAAGTTGCTCAGTTATGTCCAACTCTTTGAGACCCTATGGACTGTAGCCTAGCAGGCTCCTCTGTCCGTGGGATTTTTCAGGCAAGAATACTGGAATGGGTTGCCATTTCCTTCTCCAGGAGATCTTCCCAACCCAGGGATTGAACCCAGGTCTCCTGCATTGTAGGCATACCTTTTTCCATCTGAGCCACCAGGGAAGTTCAAAAAAAATAAAATTAGAGACAACATCTTTGATGAATACAGATTTAAAAATTCTCAACAAAATATTAGCAAACTCAAATCCAACAACACATAAAAAAGATCGTATACCACAATCAAGTGAGACTCATCCCAAGTTCACAAGGATGGTTCCACATATGCAGATTAGTCAATGTGATACACTACGTCAACAAAAGAAAAGGCAAAACCTTTTACACAATCATCTCAACAGATACAGAAAACAGTCAATAAAATTCAACATCCATTCACAATAAAAACTCTTACCAAAGTAGGTATAGAGGGAACATTCTCAACATAATAAAAGCTATCTACGACAAAAGTGAAGCCAAAGTCACTCAGTCATGTCCAACTCTTTGCGACCCTATGGACTATATAGTCCATGATACTCTCCAGGCCAGAATACTGGAGTGGGTAGCCATTCCCTTCTCCAGGGGATGTTCCCAACTCATGGACTGAACCCAGGTCTCCCACATTGCAGGTGGACTCTACCAGCTGAGCCACCAGAGAAACCAAATCTATGACAAACACACGCCCATAAAATACTCAATATGAAAAGCTGAGAACCTTCCCCCAAAAATCTGGAACAAGGGAAGGATGCCTGTTCTCACTACTTTTCATCAACATAGTATTGAAAATCTTAGACATAGCAATCAGATGAGAAAAAGAAACAAAAGATATTCAAACTGGTATGGAAAAGGTAAAATTGTCATTATATGTAGACAATATGATATTATATATAGAAAACCCTAAAGACTTCACACAAAATCTACTAAAACTGACAAATGAATTCAGCAAGGTAGCAGGATCCAAGATTAACATACAGAAATTGGTTGCATCTCTTTATTAACAATGAAATAACAAAAGGGAAATGTAAACAGGCAATCCTTTAAAACAGCACACTGTCTTACACAAAATCGTAAAGCAATTATCTGTCAATTAAATTAAAAAAAATTTTTTAAACACCTTCCAAATTAAATACTTAGAAATAAACTTGAAGAAATAAACTCCTTCATCAAGGAGGTAAAAGATATATATGCTAAGAACTTAAAACATTAATAAAGAAAATTGAAGATGATTCATAGAAATGGAAAGATAACCCATACTCTTGTATTGGAAGAATTAATATTGTTGAAATAATCATACTACACAAAGCAATCTACAGATTTAATGCGATCCCTATCAAATTATCTCTGATACTTTTCACTAGAATAAATAATCCTAAAATTTATATAGAACAGTGAAAGACTCATAACTGCCAAAGCAATCCTGAGGAGAAAGAAGAAAGCAGAAGGCATAACCCTCCTAGACTCAGGCAATACTAAAAAGCAAGAGTAATCAAAAACACGGTGGCACTGGCACAGAAACAGGCATACGCGCCCATGGAAAAGAAGAGAGGGCCCAGAAATAAAGCCACATACCTACGGGCAATTGATCTTTAATAAAGGAGGGAAGAAGTCACAAAAGAGAAAAGACCGTTTTTAAAGCAAGTGGTGCTAGGAAAGCCAAGAGACACCTGGAGCAGCAGGCCACTTTGGCCTTGGAGTACAAAATGAAGCAGGGCAAAGGCTAACAGAGTCTGGTCAAGAGAACATACTGGTCATAGCAAACTCCCTTTTCTAAGAACACAAGAGACGACTCTACACATGGACATCACCAAATGGTCAATACGGAAATCAGATTGATTATAGTCTTTGCAGTCAAAGATGGAGCTCTATACAGTCAGCAAAAATAAGACCTGGAGCTGACTGTGGCTTAGATCATGAGCTCCTTATGGCAAAATTCAGACTTCAAGGGTAGAAAGTAAGGGAAACCACTAGGCCATTCAGGTATGCAAATCCCTTATGATTATATAGGGGAGGTGATAAACAGATTCAAGGGGTTAGATCTGGTAGAGAGAGTGCCTAAAGAGCTATGGACAGAAGTTCATAACATTGTACAGGAGGTGGTGATGAAAACCATCCCAAAGAAAAAGAAATCCAAGAAGGCAAGGTGATTGTCTGGGGAGAGGGAGAAAGGGAAAGATATAATATACCCAACTAAATGCAGAGTTCCAGAGAATAGCAAGAAGAGATAAGAAGGACTTCTTAAATGAACAGTGCAAAGAGGCAGAGGAAAACAACAGAATGGGAAAGACTAGAGATCTCTTCAAGAAAACTGGAGATACCAAGGGAAAATTTCATGCAAAGATGGCACAATAAAGGACAGAAACAGTATGGACCTAACAGAAGCAGAAGATATTAAGAAGAAGTGGCAAGAATACACAGGAGAACTATACAAAAAAAAAGGTTATGATGACCCAGATAACCACAATACTGTGGTCACTCACATACACCTGACATCCTGAAGTTTGAAAACAACTGGGTCTTAGGAAGAATTATGACAAACAAGGCTAACAGAGGTGATGGAATTCCAGTTGAGCTATTTCAAATCCTAAAAGATGATGCTGTTGAAGTGCTGTACTCAATATGTCAGCAAATTTGGAAAATTCAGCAGTGGCCACAAGATTGGAAAAGGTCAGTTAATATTCCAATCCCAAAGAAGGGCAGTGCCAAAGAATGTTCAAGCTACCATACAACTGGGATCATTTCACATACTAGTAAGATTACACTCAAAATCTTTCAAGCTAGCTTCAGTAGTACGTGTTCCAAGAACTTCCAAAGGCACAAACTGGGTTTGGAAAAGGCAGAGGAACCAGAGATTGAATTGGCAACATTTGTTGAACCATAGAGAAACCAAGGAATTCCAGAAAAACATCTACTTCTGCTTTATTGACAACACTGAAACCTTTCACTGTGTGGATCACAACAAACTGAAAAATTCTTAAAGAGATAGGAATACCAAACCGCCTTACCTGTCTCCTGATAATCCTGTATGTCAGTCAAGAAGCAACAGCTAGAGCCTTACATGTAACAATGGACCAGTTCAAAATTGGGAAGGGAGTATGACAAAGCTGTATATTGTTATCCTGCTTATTTAACTTATATGCAGAGTACATCATGAGGAATGCCAGGCTTGATGAATCACCTGTGGAATCAGGATAGCTGGGAGAAATATCAACAGCCTCAGATATACACAGATAATACCACTCTAATGGGAGAAAGTGAAGAGCCTCTTGATGAGGGTGAAAGAGGACACTAAAAGCTGGCTTAAAATTCAACACGGAAAAGACTAAGATCATGGCATCCAATACCATCCCTTCATGGCAAACAGATGGGGAAAAAGTGGAAGCAGTGACAGATTTTTATTTTCTTGGGCTCCAAAATCGCTGTGGACGATGACTGCAGCCATGAAATTAAAAGACACTTGCTCCTTGGAAGGAAAGCTATGACAAACTGTAACAGAGCAGGCTGAGCCAGCCCTTAGCAGGCAGCCATTGCTGTGCCTGATGACTCCCCACCCTGTTACAGGCAACAGATCTTGCTCAGCCATTGGCTGCTGCCTCAGTGGGCCTGCCTACAAGCAACCAACCATCAATGAGAAACCATTAACTGTCCAGTTCAGTTACTGGTCAGTGACGTAGTGGGCCCTCCCCACAAGTAACTGTCAATGAGGGGCATTTAGAGAAGCGATTCAGCAAAGGGTTAGTGGCGTGGTGGTCATCAGGTAGAGACGGAAGTAAGAGGCAGATTCAGGCCTCCTCCTGAAGGCCCTTCAGCTCACCCAGGCTTGGGTCAGTGCTGGAGGCCCCAGGGAACATCCTGCAGGGCTCCAGGGCCCTCGCCGAGGCCCTCCACTAGCCTTGAGGAGCGGTGAACCTCTCCCCGACCCCTGTCTCTGCAACTGAATAGCAATGGCCACGTGCCTTGCTCGCAGTCTGTGAGACCTGGTCTCCCCTTTTGGGCATCCTGAGGAGACTGAGGCCCAGCTGGGTTGCGTGCCTGGCTCCCTCAGGGGTGTCAGCTGGGCAGAGTGTGGAAACTTGGTCCTGAAGGAGCTGCCAACTGAGATTTGCCTCCTGGTAGCCAGGCCTGAGATCTTGGAGGGTGAAAGTTGTGCACTGGAACCATGCCCTTTCTTGTCAAGAGAGAGAATAACATTCTTTTTATATGGATTTACAGGAACCTTGTTACCTGACCATTTCCAGACTTCAAGATCAAAGGATCTGACACCATGAAGATAGCAATAACTAACATGCCCCTCCCTCACCTTTTGCTTTTAAAATGGCTTGCTAAAAGCTTTCAGTAACTATGGGGTTCTTAGGGCATGAGCCACCTTTCTCTTTGTATGAATCTGTAATAAACTTTCTGTTTCAAACTCTAATGTTTTAGTATCTGTCAAATACAAATTGGCACTTACCAAGACGGAGGAGCCTGGTGGGCTACAGTCCACGGGGTCGCAAAGAGTCGGACACGACTGAGCAACTTCACTTTCAAGACATTGACAATGACTGAACAACAAAGGTATTTGCCACCTGCCTCTAAGATTAAAACCAGTGCTGTTGACTTCAACAACACCTGAGGGAGTTCAGGGTGGAGTGAGGCACTCTGTGCTCCAGGGAATCTGGTGGGACAGGTCTTTAGATAGTTGGATGTTTTTAGGAACAGATTTTATGATCTCAATCCTTGCATCTCCTCATATCTAGAGAGGCACTAAATTCCTTCATGGTGACATCAGACCCTCATGACTAACAAAGAAACTTTTATAAAACAAATGCTTCCTGGTATAGAACTCCCCCTTCACCAAAACCTTATATATTGACCTTCCCCCACTGCCACTTTGCAGCAGTCTCTCAGAGCTATCTGAGATGCTGCCTCCCAGGCAGCAGTCCTCATTTTGCCCCAGATAAAACTTAACTCGCAACTCTCAAGTTATACATCTTATTTAGTTGACATATCGATGGGCCTCGCTGTGTGTCAGGCATGTGGACTTGCAATTCAGTAACAAAACCTAGACAGCATATTAAAAAGCAAATACATCACTTTGCTGACAAAGGTCCGCCTAGTCAAAGCTATGGTTTTTCCACTAGTCACGTATGGATGTTAGAGCTGGACCATAAAGAAGGCTGAGCACTAAAGAACTGATGCCTTCAAATTGTAGTGCTGGAGAAGATTCTTGAGAGTCCTTTGGACTACAAAGAGATCAAACCAGTCGATCCTAAAGGAAATCAACCCTGAATATTCACTGGAAGGACTGAGGCTGAGGTTCCAATTCTTTGGCCACCTGATACGAAGAGCCAACTCACTGGAAAAGACTGATGCTAGGAAAGACTGAAAGCAAAAGGAGCGGGGTGGCAGAGGGTGAGATAGTTAGATAGCATCACCAACTCAATGAACATGAATTTGAGCAAACTCCACGAGATAGTGAAGGACAGGGAAGGCTGGCATGCTGTAGTCCATGGGATCACAAAGAGTCAGACACAGCACTGAACAACAACAAAACAAACCTTTTCCTAGCTCAACTCCTAAGGTAATAGAGATAAAAGCAAAAGCAAACAAATGGGACATAATCTAACTTTTATGCTTTGCACAGCAAAGGAAACCATGAACAAAACGAAAAGACCATCCATCTACCTACTGGGAGAAAATATTTGCAAATGATGTGACCAACAAGAGTTTAATATACAAACAACTCATAAAACTCAATAACTAAAAGCCTCAAATAACCCAATTGAAAAATGAGCAGAAGATCTAAGTAGACATTTCTCCAATGACATATTGATGGCCAACAGGCACATGAAAAAATGCTCATCATCACTAATTATTAGAGAAATGCAAATCAAAACAAAAATGATGTACCACCTCACACTGGTTAGATTGGTCATCATTAAAATGTCTGGTGGTGGTGGTGGTTTTGTTGCTAAGTCGTGTCCAACTCTTATGACCCCATGGACAGAAGAGCCTGGCAGGTTACAGTCCATGGGATTCTCCAGGCAAGAATACTGGAGTGGGTTGCCATTTGCTTCTCTGGGGGATCTTCCAAACCCAGGAATGGAAACTGGGTCTCCTGCATATAGGCAGATTCTTTACCAACTGAGCTACAAAGGAAGCCCTTAAAATGTATACAAATGATAAATATTGGAGAGGGTATGAAGAGAAGGAAACCTTCCTATGATGTTGGTGGGAATGTAAATTGGTATGCGATTATGGAAAACACTATGGAGGTTCCTCAAAAAACCAAAAACAGTATCACCATATGATCCAGCAATCCCACTTCTTGGGCATATACCTAGACAAACTCTGATTCAAAAAGAGAGATGCACCTGTATATTCATAGCAGCACTATTTACAGCAGCCAAGACATGGAAACAACCTACATGTCTACCAACAGGTGAATGGATATAATATGTGGGGTGTGTGTGTGTTGTTGTTGTTGTGTGGTATGTGTGAGCTACAAATTGGCCCTTTCCAAGGGTATTGGTCATCTGCCTCTACAGAGACTGAATCTGGTGATGCTGAAGCCACTGACCTTTGACCTGCGCTAAAGGAGTTCAGGGTAGAGAATGAGACACATTGTGTTCCAGGAAAACTGGTGGAACAGGTCTTTAGATAGATGTTTTCAGGACTGATTTTATGATCCGAATCCTTTCATCTCCTTGTATCTAGAAAAGCACTAAATCCCTTCATGGTGACATCAGCTCCTTGTGACTAACAGAAAACCTTTTGTAAGATAAGTGATTGTGTGAACTCTCCCTTCACCAGAATCATTTATATTGACCTTTTCCCATGACCTCTTTGGAGCAGTTTCTCAGAGGTATCTGAGGTGCTGTCTCCCAACTGAAGTCCACATTTTGCCCCCAATAAGATTTAACTTGCAATTCTCACATTGTACATCTTTTTTAGCAGATATGTGTGTGTGTGTGTGTGTGTGTGTGTGTGTTTATACACACATATATAATAGAATATATCTATATAATGGAATAAATAGTATATATAACTATTTGGGCTTCCCTGGTGGCTCTGATGGTAAGAAATCTGTCTGTAATGTGGGAGACCTGGGTTTAAACCTTCAAACCTTCGAAGGGAATGCCTACCAACTCCAGTATTCTTGCCTGGAGAATTACATGGACAGAGTAGTCAGTGGGTTATTGTTCACTGGGTCGCAGAGAGTTGGAGAGGAGTGAGCGACTAACACTTTCACATAACTCTTTTATGCTATTCCATTATGTATGTAATGGAATAGCACTCAGCCATTGAAAAGAATGAAATAATGCCATCTGCAGCTACATGGATAGACCCACAGATTATCATACTAAGCAAACTAAGTCATAAAGAGAAAGACAAATACCATATGATATCATTGGGGGTCATCCCAATCCAGGGATCAAACCCACCCCTCCTGCAGATGTTCAAGCTGGATTTAGAAAAGGCAGAGGAACCAGAGATCAACTGCCAATACCCCTTGAATCACCAAAAAAGCAAGAGAGTTCCAGAAAAACATCCACTTCTGCTTTATTGACCATGTCAAAGCCTTTGACTGTGTGGACCACAACACACTGTGGAAATTTTTCAAAAGATGGGAATATCAGACCACCTGACCTGCCTCCTGAGAAATCTGTTTGCAGGTCAAGAAGCAACAGTTAGAACTGGATATGGAACAACAGATTGGTTCCAAATCAGGAAAGGAGTACATCAAGGCTCTATATTGTCAACCTGATTATTTAACTTATATGCAGAGTACATCATGAGAAATGCTGGGCTGGATGAAGCACAAGCTGGAATCAAGATTGTGGGAGAAATATCAATAACCTCAGATAGGCAGATGACACCACCATCACGGCAGAAAGCAAAGAAGAACTAAAGAGCCTCTTGATGAAAATTAAAGAGGAGAGTGAAAAAGTTGGCTTAAAACTCAACATTCAGAAAACTAAGATCATGGCATCCAGTCTCATCACTCCATGGGAAATAGATGGGGAAACAATGGAAACAGTGACATTTTATTGTTGGGTGCTCCAAAATCACTGCAGATGATGATTGTAGCCATGAAATTAAAAGATGCTTACTCCTTAGAAGAAAAGTTACGACCAACCTAGACAGCATATTAAAAAGCAGAGATATTACTTTGCCAACAAAAGTCTGTCTAATCAAAGCCATGGTTTTTCCATTAGTCATATATGGATGTGAGAGTTTGACTATTAAGAAAGCTGAGCACTGAAGAATTGATGCTTTTGAACTGTGGTGTTGGAGAAGACTCTTGAGAGTCCCTTGGACTGCAAGGAGATCCAACCAGTCCATCCTAAAGGAAATCAGTCCCAAATATTCATTAGAAGGACTGATGTTGAAGCTGAAGTTCCAATACTTTGGCCACCTGATGTGAAGAACTGAGTCATCTGAAAACCCTGATGCTGGGAGGGACTGGGGGCAGGAGGAGAAGGTGATGACAGGATGAGAGGATTGGATGGTATCACCAACTGAATGGACATGAGTCTGAGTAAACTCCAGGAGTTGGTGATGGACAGGGAAGCCTGGCATGCTGCAGTCCATGGGGTCAGGAAAGTCGGACACGACTGAGTAACTGAACTGAACTAAAACTTTAGGCAACACAATCATTCTATGAAAAACTAAAGAATTGCCTTTGCCTCGCAAATGTGTAAAGCAGGATATGAATACAGGTCGCAAGGACCTAGACTAAGCCCAGTTAAGCTAACAGGATCTGCAAGATCGAGGTGAAAAAAAGTGCCAGTATTAAATCGAAACTGCTAAGAATGTTTCCTCAGCCAAACCTAACAGATAGTAAGCCTTAATCATCTGAGCAAGCAACTTTAAGATATTCCAACTGCTAACTAATAAATTTACAACCATATTGTAATACCTGTTTTTAAAAAAAGATAACTTATATATGTAAAGCTCATATCTAAGCTTTAAGTAAAGCCATTAGATCTCATTTGTTTATGTCTGTGTACACATTATACAAAAAGATGTGACAGTGAAAGATGAACTCCCCAGTTTAGTAGGTGCCCAATATGCTACTGGAGAAGACCAGAGAAATAGCTCCAGGAAGAATGAAGAGGCTAGGCCAAACAGGAAACAACACCCAGTTATGGATGTGTCTGGTGGTGAAAGTAAAGTCTGATGCTGTAAGAACAATAGTGTATAGGAACCTGGAATATTAGGTTCATGAATCAAAGTAAATTGGAAGTGGTCAAACAGGAGATGGCAAGAATGAACATCAAAATTTTGGAAATCAGTGCACTAAAATAGACTGGAATGGGAAAATTTAAATCAGATGACCATTATATCTACTACTGTGGGCAAGAAGACTAACACATACACTAACACATACACACACATACACACACAAAGTCTTTCTTAGAAGAAATGGAGTAGCCTTCACAGTCAACAGTCTGAAATGCAGTACTTGGGCGCAATCTCAAAAATAACAGAATGATCTCTGTTCGTTTCCAAGGCAAACCATTCAATATCACAGTAATCCAAGTCTAACAGTTCTATAAAGACCTACAAGAACTTCTAGAACTAACACCAAAAAAAAGATGTCCTTTTCATCATAGAGGACTGGAATGCAGAAGTTGGAAGTCAAGAGATACCTGAATAACAGGCAGGTTTGGCCTTGTAGTACAAAGTGAAGCAGGTCAAGACTAACAGAATTTTGCAAGAGAACACACTGATCATAGCAAACACTCTCTTTCAACAACAAAAGAGATGACTCTACACATAGACATCATTAGATGGTCAATACCAAAATCAGATTGATTATATTCTTTGCAGCCAAAGATTGAGAAGCTGTATACAGTCAGCAAAAAAAGAAGACCTGGAGCTGACTTGTGGCTCAGAACATGAACTCCTTATTGCAAAATTCAGACTTAAATGGAAGAACATAGGGAAAACTACTAGGCCATTTAGGTATGACTTAAATCAGATACTTTATGATTATACAGTGGAAGTGACAAACAGATTCAAGGGATGAGATCTGATAGACAGAGTGCCTGAAAAACAATGGACAGAGGTTTGTAACTCTCTACAGTAAACTGTGGAAAATTCTGAAAGAGATGGGAATACCAGACCACCTGACCTGCCTCTTGAGAAACCTATATGCAGGTCAGGAAGCAACAGTTAGAATTGGACATGGAACAACAGACTGGTTCCAAATAGGAAAAGGAGTACGTCAAGGCTGTATATTGTCACCCTGCTTATTTAACTTATATGCAGAGTACATCATGAGAAATGCTGGACTGGAAGAAACACAAGCTGGAATCAAGATTGCTGGGAGAAATATCAATAATCTCAGATATGCAGATGACACCACCCTTATGGCAGAAAGTGAGGAGAAACTAAAAAGCCTCTTGTTGAAAGTGAAAGAGGAGAGTGAAAAAGTTGGCTTAAAGCTCAACATTCAGAAAACGAAGATCATGGCATCTGGCCCCATCACTTCATGGGAAATAGATGGGGAAACAGTAGAAACAGTGTCAGACTTTGTTTTTTTGGGCTCCAAAATCACTGCAGATGGTGACTGCAGCCATGAAATTAAAAGGCGCTTACTCCTTGGAAGAAAAGTTATGACCAACCTAGATAGTATATTCAAAAGCAGAGACATTACTTTGCCGACTAAGGTCGTCTAGTCAAGGCTATGGTTTTTCCTGTGGTCATGTATGGATGTGAGAGTTGGACTGTGAAGAAGGCTGAGCGCCGAAGAATTGATGCTTTTGAACTGTGGTGTTGGAGAAGACTCTTGAGAGTCCCTTGGACTGCAAGGAGATCCAACCAGTCCATTCTGAAGGAGATCAGCCCTGGGATTTCTTTGGAAGGAATGATGCTAAAACTGAAGCTCCAGTACTTTGGCCACCTTATGCGAAGAACTGACTCATTGGAAAAGACCCTGATGCTGGGAGGGATTGGGGGCAGGAGGAGAAAGGGACGACCGAGGATGAGATGGCTGGATGGCATCATGGACTCGATGGACGTGAGTCTGAGTGAACTCCGGGAGTTGGTGATGGACAGGGAGGCCTGGCGAACTGCGATTCATGGGGTCGCAAAGAGTCGGACACGACTGCGCGACTGAACTGAACTGACAGGAGGCGGTGATGAAAACCAAGGCTAAGAAAAAGAAATGCAAAAAGGCAAACGGTTGTCTGAGGAGGACTAACAAATAGCTGAGAAAAGAAGAGAAGTGAAAGGCAAAGGAGGTAAGGAAAGATATATCCATTTGAACGCAGAGTTCCAAAGAATAGTAAGGAGAGTTAAGAAAGACTTCCTAAGTGAACAATGCAAAGAAATAGAGGAAAACAATAGAATGGGAAAGACTAGAGACCTCTTCAAGAAAATTAGAGATATCAAGGGAACATTTTATGCAAAGATGGGTACAATTAAGGACAGAAATGGTATGGACCTAAAAGAAGCAGAAGATATTAAGAAGAGGTGGCAAGAATACACAGGAGAACTATACCAAAAAGCTCTTAATGACCCAGATAAACATGATGGTGTGATCACTCACCAAGAGCCAGTCATCTTAGAGTGTGAAATCAAGTGGGCCTTAGAAAGCATCACTAAGAACAAAGCTATGGAAGTGATAGGATTCCACTTGAGCTATTTAAAATCCTAAAAGATGATGCTATTAAAATGCTGCACTCACTATGCCGAAAATTTGGAAAACTCATCAGTGGCCACAGGACTGGAAGAGGTCAGTTTTCATTCCAAAAGGCAATGCCAAAGAACATTCAAACTACCTCACAATTCTACTCATCTCACACACTAGCAAAGTAAGGTTCAAAATTCTCCAAGCTAGGTTTTAACAGTATGTGAACCATGAACTTCCAGATGTTCAAGATGGATTTAGAAAAGGCAGAGAAACTAGAGATCAAATTGCCAACATTCACTGGATCACAGAAAAAGCAAGAGAATTCTAGAAAAATATCTACTTCTACTTCACTGAATATGCCAAAGCCTTTGACTGTGTGGATCACAATAAACTGTGGAAAATTCTTCAAGAGATGGGAATACCAGATCACCTCACCTGCCTCCTGTAAAACCTGTACAAAGATCAAGAAGCAACAGTTAGACCCAGACATGAAACAACAGACTGGTTCAAAATTGGGAAAGGAGTAGGTCGAAGCTATATATTGTTACCCTGCTTATTTAACTTACATGCAGAGTATATCATGTGAAACGCCAGGCTGGATGAAACATAAGCTGGAATCAAGATTGTCAGGAGAAACATCAGCAACCTTAGATGTGCAGATGAGACCACCCTTATGGCAGAAAGGGAAGAGGAACTAAAAAGCCTCTTGATGAAGGTGAAAAAGAATGAAAAAGCCAGCTTAAAACTCAACATTCAAAAAACTAAGACATGGCATCTGGTCCCATCACTTCATGGCAAATAGATGGTGAAAAAAATGGAAACTTTATTTTCTTGGGCTCCAAAATCACTGTGGATGGTGACTGAAGCTGTGATATTAAAAGATGCTTGCTCCTTGAAAGAAAAGCTATGACAAATCTAGACAGTGTATTAAAAATCAAAGACACCACTTTGTCAACAAAGGCCTGTATAGTCAAAGCTATGGTTTTTCCAGTAGTCATGTATGGATCTGAGTGTTGGACCATAAAGAAGCCTGAGTGCTGAAGAATTGATGCTTTTGAACTGCAATGCTGGAGAAGACCCCTAGATTCCCTTGGACTGCAAGGAAATCAAAGCAGTCAATCCTAAAGGAAATCAATCCTGAATATTCATTGGAGGGACTGATGCTGAGGCTGTAGTTCCAATACTTTGGTCACCTGATGCGAAGAGCTGACTCACTGGAAAAGACCCTGATGCTGAGAAAGATTGAAGGCAGGGAGGAGAAGGGTACAAGAGAGGATTAGATGGTTGGATGGTATCACCATCTCAAAGGATGTGAGTTTGACCAACTCTGGGAGATGGTGAAGGATAGGAAAGCCTGGCATGCTACAGTCCTTGGGGTCGCAAGGAGTCAGACATGACCGAGTGACGGAACAACAAGAACACATTATACATATTAGGTATCTCTACTTCTAAAAGGTATTAGAATGGGATTTATAAAGAGCTCTTTATAAATTAAACATAATACTTTATTGTACCTAGGTTAATAAATAAGACCTTACTAATCTCTTGTACAAAAATAACTCGACATGAAAAAACTTTCAAGTAAACGTAAATGAGGTAAGAACTTTTCGATTAAACCTTTCAGGTAATCATATTTTAGAAAAGTGTACTTAAAATGATCTTTCCAGATGTTTGGTAACTTAAGATCCTAACACTGTGCCAATTTAAGCTACGTGATGAAAGTTTATTTAAAAGCTATCAAGACATCAATTACTAAATTTAAAAAATTAAAAGTATCTGAGAATATTAGTGAAAATGTTTGGTATCACCGAAGATGTTCTCTGTAAGAAAACAAATGTTTTTAGAAATTATCACTGATGTTTAATCTCACCAATTTATAAAATGCCATTTCAAAGATAGTTCATAATTGCTTACTTCTTAGTTTTACTAAAATTAAGATTTTAAAAATTGAGGAATCTAATTTAAACATACAAATTTAAACTATTAAAAATAATACAGTAACTTTTCAGGATATAGTGGGAAATAAAATATATGTAAAGAAAATATGAGACGTGTAATTACATTTTGGCCAAAAAAAAATGAGCTGGTTAATTTTGTTTAGGTCAAAAATGAAAGACAGGCTGGATACAAAAAGTGATGAGAGATTATGAAGAGAGGAATCCTGAGAAAAAAGTTTTATACATAGCTAGGATTAACTAAATTTAGTTTGAAGTTGACTAAGTAAATGGACTTTGTTAAGTGAGCTAATGCAAGACTGGAATCTTTTTTTTTCTTTCTGTTGTAAGTGCTCCTTTTGATAACAGATTGTGTGAGTTTCTGTGTCCTTAAATCATCTATATTTATTTTCTTTGTGACCTTAGTTAAAGGAATAGGTATTGTTTCAGTGATCTATGATCCTGTGTTTTAAAATCTTTTTGATAGTTCTAACAAACTTCCCAAACGTCAAAATCTAACTAAGCTTTTTAGCCTCTAGCTGACTCTGGGATGGATGTTTCAAAGAAACATCCTCAGAGGAACCTCAGAGACGAATGTTAGGCTAAGTTTATTTGGTATTTTTAATTCAAAAACATTGCCAAGTGATTAAAGGTGAATTTTAGGTTGTAATGTATAGGTAAATATCATTAATACAGATATTTCAAAATTTACATGGAATCCCTAACATCTGACATATCCTGATAAAAAGCTGTTATAATTCTAGTGATTATACTACATGTTATAACTTGCAGAAATATCCAAGTTTCCTAGTTATAGTGTACTCAAATCTTCAACCATGTAGAAGGGCCACAGTATGATTGGTAGGGAAGCTGCTTTTAGAAAGAATGATTCCCATCTGGGGAATCCCCTCTGAACTACACAGAAACAGAGGGATCCATTTTACTGGACAAATTGTTAAGGAAATTTATAAAATTTGGTCAATTATGCAACATTTCCATTGTGCCTATCACCCCCAGTCTTGTGGGTTAATGGAAAGGAAAAATGGAACAACTCAGTTGGTTAAAATTATGGATGCTTATTTTTTACTTTGGCCTAAGGCCCTTCTGTTGGTCTCCTCAACCTCAGATCCACTCCTTTTGACAAATATCATTTGTCTCCCTTTGAGATTTACTACAGGGAGACCATTGAGACGGATGAAAGGCTATATGATCCTATATTACTTAAGGGAGATATATTATTGCAAGGATTTAATCAAATAATTTACAAGTCATTCTAAAGTTGTTTCTGAAGCTTACTATAGTAATCTATCCTTAAATGAAGATCAAATGTCCCATATCTTACAATCAAGAGATTATATATATTAGAAAAGACATCTTTTAAAGGATTCCCTCCAATCTAGATGGAAGGGCCCTTATCAGATTCTTTTGACTAGCTCATGTGCAGCAAAACTGAAAGGAACTGACTCTTGAATTCATATTTCCCAACTAAAAAGGGCCCCTGTACCAGGCTGGTCTATGAAGAGACTGCTGACCTCAAACTCACCTTAAAGCAATACTCTGATAATAAGAAAACACCAATGCCAGGACAAGACGATGACGATATTGGGCTAGACCTGACCTGTATGATTGTTCATGTTTTCTTCTTGGTTTCTTTGACTCTTACATGTAAATCAAATGTGTTTCTATCATGGGCATGATCTTATGCAGATTTTAGAAATCAATCAAATTTTGGGGTTTATGGTCAATCACCTGCTTCCAGAACTTTCAGTTTACCTTGATGGGTCAGTACTTCTGGTTTACCTTGGTGGGTTTCTCCCTCCAAGGCTCTGATTAGATGGCTCTTAGGAAGTTTATTTTAGAAGAAAGGAATTATAGTTCTCTCTGTCTACCAATGGTATCACTAGAGGGGATCTACTCACTTGGCCAATCAAATATATTTATTCTGACCCTGACCATAAATATGAATTTTCCCTTAAGGTTATTCAAGCTCAATCAGAGCAACAAACAAAATTCCAATTTAAAAAGAAATGCAAACTCTAGACTATTAGGAGGGACGCTTCCTCAGTTATGGGATATATTTACCTGGTTAACACCAGGCTAGTCATCTAAGCCTAAAGGCCCCCCTATTCTGGGAACAATTAAATCATACAAATATAACCAGAAAATTACAATGGGTTCCTTAAGAAAACTACCAATATACCATTTCTCTTAAAGCAGCAACTGGTATGGTACAGTTCAGTTCAGTTCAGTTGCTCAGTCGTGTCCGACTCTTTGCGACCCCATGAATCGCAGCACATTGGGTCAAATATCCAGAAATATACTGGCTGGCACCTAATGGGATTCAATAGCTTCATGGGTTCAGTCTTTGGCCCTGGCTTCCACCAGGATAGCTAGGAAAGTGTACTTTAGGATTTTCTTGGGCTTAAAGCCACTTACATACAAATTTAGATATGACTCCAGCAAATTTACCACCAATATGAGCCCAATGGGCCAAGAGATGTGTATTTCAGTGATGTGATCATTTAGCAGCTACTTTTGTGCCTTCGGTAGGATTGGAAAATGTTATTTCTCACATTGAAGCCCTAACAAAATTCACTCAGAACACATTAAATGAGAGCAACCAGGCTATTAGCCTATTAAATTCTGAGGTCTCTTATGATGAGAAAAGCTGTCTTACAAAATTGTATGGCCTTTGATATCCTTACAACATCTTAAGAGGGCACCTGTGCTATAATTCAAACAGAATGCTGTGTTTATGTACCAGATGAATCCTCTAATGTAACACATTTAATGACTCACATGAAAAATCAGATTGCTGCCTTAGATGATCCACTTCCTAGTCTTGGTGATGTTTTAGAAAAGATGTTCTGATTCTGAAAGCTCATGGCTTAAATCCCTATTTGCAACTTAGTTACTTATTAGCTATATTACTTGTACTCTGTTTATTTTATGATTGCTGTTTTTTGTATTACATAATGTATAACCAGGCCTCCAGCCAAAATTAATGGTAGCTAAATATCTTAGATCACATTTATAACATAAAATAATTGTAATAGTGTGATTCTAGGTATGGGAAGAGGCAATAAAGGAAATATCTCCTGGATCCTGTTTGGTTAAAAGGTAGAAGATCCAGAGAATCATTATTTATCAATGGGCCTAATCTGGAAATTAACACTTGAAGCGACACATCAACGAGGACCTTTCCCTGATCTAAGATGAGCCTCCCAGTGCCAAAAAAAATGTCATGAAATGTCTCCCAAATATGGTTGACTTTATGAACATGGAGAGGGACTGTGAAATGAAAATATCTCTTGCCATATAAATAAATAAGAAATGTCACAGCCATCATTGATTTCTGGCCTCCAGATGTGAATAAGGGCTCCCAAAACTGTGATCCAGCAGATGCCACCACCCCTCAGAGTGATTGCTGAGGAGCTTGGGGAGATGCAAGAAGCAGCCATCTGTCACTCCTTAAGGTGAACAAGGAAACAGGACTTGGCCTCAGATAGCTGAGGTGTATATGAAAGGAATGAATTCAGTGAGCCCAGAGAGTTGCATCTTCCCATACACAGAATCCCAAATTCTTTAACTTGATACCTGATCTTTGATGTTCAAACGGCCTGCTCCTTTTGTTGCAAACTTGTATATAGCCTGACCCCCTACCCTGCCTCTTTGAAGCAGTTTTCTCAGAGCTTCGGAGATGCTGTCTCCCCCCGGGCTCAGAATCCTAAACATTTCCACCAAATAAAATAACTCTGTTCTCAGGTTGTGACTAATTTTTAGCTGACAAAGGCACTTAAAAAAATGAAAACCATGGAGGCCTTTTAAAACGGTGACACCAGAGTTTCCTAAACTATCGCCCCTCTTCCCACGGATGCAGTGAATGAACAACTACACACGGAACAATTTCTTCCCAAAGAAATCCAGAAATTAGCTGAGCGATTCCTACACACCAGGCAAATGAGAAAAGCCACATGAAAACTGGTAGAAAAGAGGGTGCCATTAACCTTTCCCCAGCAGACTGCCATACAACTGGGAAGGAATCCTCAACTCCAAGCTTCTCCCTGAGAAGCAAAGAGTTTAGACCCCAATCTAGTACTTCAATGTTTAAGTCTCCCACATGAGGAATGGGTCCCCTTCTGAAACCTAACAGCTCAGGTCCACAAGACCCATAAGACTCTAACAGCACAAGCATTCACTGCAGCTGTCACCAGGGTTAAGCTCTGAGAGAGCAGCAAAAAAATGCCCATTTCCTAGTTTTCCTTGAATAAAATATATTTGCAGACTTTAAAAGCTACTGCCTGAGGGTCAAAATTCTAATTTAACCTACACCTATGGCTGAATGTGGGCTTCCCTGGTGACTCGGACAGTAACGAGTCTGCTTATAATGCAGGAGATCTGGGTTCCATCCCTGGGTGAGGAAGATCCCCTGGAGAAGGGACTGGCTACCCACTCCAGTATTCTTGCCTGGAGAATCCCATGGACAGAAGAGCTTGTCAGGATACAGTCCATGGGATCCCAAAGAGTCAGACACAACTGATCAGCTAACACTTTTCTATTTAATGGGGAATTACTACATCAAATAATTTATGTACATATAAATTACATATCAGGTTGACTGAGCGACTTTCACTACTCACTAGGGGTAAGTGCAATCCTTCCCAGAGATGAGAGAGGCCCAGCAGACACATTACCCACCGCCTCCTGCCGGCCTGCTCCATGCAGCTGGTATTACCCTCGAGGGACCCAGTACACACTCCTGTTCCCCAACTTTTGCGGCTGCCACCTAAAAGATGGGTGCCCAAATTGCCTCAGTTCTGATAGCAAGTATCATAGAAAAGGGAAGCCTTATTCACTACTGATGAGAACGTAAATTGGTACAGCCACTATAGACAACCCTATGAAGGTTCCTCAAAAAATTAAAAATAGAATTATCATATGATCTAGCAATTCTACTTTGGGAATCTTATAAAAAAATAAAATTATAGATACAGCAAACAGACTGGTGGTTGTCAGAGGTAGGGGGTAGGGTAGGGGATAGGTGGGTAAAATGAGTGAAGGTGGCCAAAAGGTACAAATTTCCAGTCACAAAATAAGTCATTCCTGGGGGTGTCATGTACAGGATGGTTACTGTAATGATACTTTACTATATATTTGAAATTTACTAATAGAATAGTTCTTTAAAATTCTCTCAGAATGAAAATAAATCATCTCAAAAAGTTCTCTGCACCCCCATGTTTATTACAGTATTAATTATAATAACCAAGATAGGGAAACAACTAAGTGACCATCAATGAATTAATGGATAAAGAAAATGTGGCATATATACAAAATGGCATATTATTCAGCCATTAAAAATGAAGGTAATCTGCCATTTGTGACAACATGGATGGACCTTGAGAGGATTTTGCTAAATTAAATAAGTCAAATAGAGAAAGATAAATAATGTATGATATCATGTATGTGTGGGATCTTAAAAACAAAAACAACCTCTAATCAGTATAGCAAAGGGATTAGTGGTTGCCATAAGCAGAGTCAGGGAGTGAAATGGGTTAGAGATGTCAAAAAGTATAAAATTCCAGCTATAAAATTAAATAAGACCAGGGAATGTAATGTACAGCATGGGGATTATAATCAATAATACTCTATTATATATTTGAAAGTTACTAATAAAGTAATTCTTAAAAGTGCTCATCAAAAGAAAAAAAGTAATTATGTATAGTGATGGGTGTTACCTAAATTTATTGTGGTGATCATTTCACAATATATCAATACATACATTGATTCTTTATGCATTAAACCTAAAAACTAAATAATGTTATATATCAATTATATTTCAATTTTGAAAAAAAAGAGAAAAATATCAATAGCAATTTTATACAGTGGCCAATGAAAAATTTAAAAGATACCTTATTTATAACATCATCTAAATTAACAAAAGTTAGAAATACCTCCAATAAAATATATATGTAAGGCATGTACACTGAAAACTGTAAAGCAATGTGAAAATAAATGAGGACTCAGAAAAATGGAGAGTTATACTATGCCAGTGGATGAAGAGAGCTAGTATGTTTTAGAAATCCATTCTCCCCCAAATTACTCACAGATTCAAAGCAATTTCCACCAAATCCCCATTGCTGTTGTTGTTGTTATTGTTGTTTTTAAGATTTTACAAGCTGAATCTAAAACTTATATGGAAATAGGACCAAAAAAAGCCAACCTGATTTTGAAAAGTAAGTCAATGGGGAAAAGATCCTCTTTACAATAAATGGTACTGACACAATTTCATATCAATATGTAAATGCAAAAAGTAAAAAAAAAAAACTTAATCCTTACTTTACATCATATATAAACATTAACTCAAATGGGGTATAGACCTAAATCTAAGAAGCAAAAGCACAGAACTTCTAAAAGAAACTCTAGGCAAAAACCTTTAACTTTAGATTAAGTACAGATTTCTCAGGACATGTAGAGCACTAACCATTGAATCTGACTGCTGGCTGCTTTCAAGCTCCACCACTCCCCTTTCCCCCTACCCACATCTGGGCAAGCTGATAAGAAAGCTTGGACTCTCCTTCCTTTAGCACTGATGATAAGTTCAAATCATGTAATCCTCACCCATACAAACAAATTATTAACCATAGCCCCACCACTTAGCCACCATATAACCACAAGCCCTCCCTGACTGAAAGCAGGACTTGCTTTGGGACTTGCATGGGAGCCCACCCTACTTTGCCTAGAAGGCCTCATCATATAAGTAATAAACCTTTCATACTTTCTTGGATGTGTGTGTGTTCATCAGTTTTGATATCTGAACCAAACTTTGGGTGGAGGGTTCCAACTATAGAACCCTCTGTGGGGTGGGTTCCACCCAACACCATCTTATCTCTCTCCCTTTGAAGTGCTAATATTAATATATAACTCATTTAATCCTATAAATACTTACATAGTACTTTTACCTTTAAACCTAATGTTTACCCAAAGTACCTGAAGCACGTTACTGTACCAACTAATTCTTCATACAATGTTCACACCTGGGCACTCATGTCAGTCACGGAAATCTTGTAGTATGTTTGTATGCACATACACATTCCAGTATAAGCCTACATCCAGTTAGGTTCATGTCTACCAACGGCGCCACTTACTGAAGCACTTGCAGTGGCAAGATGGATCATTATTTTGCCCCTTCTCACACCTTCCTTGGTATATCAACACTTTATAACCACTTTAGATTTTTCAAAAATGTGGCCAAATTCATGAAAGCATGTTGTACTTTGGGGGTAGACCTGAGACTGAATGCCTGATTTTTAACTTCAAATCAAACGTATTTCCCCTTGTGAATGGCCAACCTGGATATTGTAGAATCTGACAATATAGTGTTTTTAAAGAGACCTCAATAGACTTATGGACTTCCCTAGTGGCTCAGCTGGTAAAGAATCTGCCTGCAATGCGGGGGACCAGGGTTTGATCCCTGGATTGAGAACATTCCCTAGAGAAGGGAACAGCTACCCACTCCAGTATTCTGGTCTGGTGAATTCCATGGATGGTATAATCTATGGGGTCACAAATAGTAGGACTTGACTGAGCAACTTTCACTTTCAACAGACTTATGCTTCCGTGTACACCATTTATATTGAATTCCATATGAATGTGTTCTTTGGATTGTGAAAAATGTCTGCCTACCCAGTACCTGCCATTTATGTCCAAGCTAAGAGCCTGTCCTAAATGAAAGATGTGCTTCTTTGAAGCCCCACACAAGTGACTCATTTATATCAAAGTAAAAGTCAAGAGGTTTGTTACTAGTATTACAGACAGATGAAGCATGTTTTGTTGGAATTTTTTAAAGACTCATAATTTTCTTGACTTTTAACTGATATCTGAATATCAATGATCTAATATTTCCATTTTTATTGAAAACTTATTTTAAAAATGACTTTAACACCCAAAGCTAGAACCTCTAGTTGAGAAAATGAATTCATGCACTACACCCAAACATGAAGACTGTTTCCCCACCCCACCAAGGTCTTTCCCAGCTCCTCTCATCACATCCTGAGCTGGCCCAGTTGTTGATGTGACTGCTCATCGTGGCTCACATCAAATATCGTCAGACCCTTCTTTTAGGTTCACTCTTTTCTCCAGTTCACTTCTGTAGTTGCTAACATATGATGATAACTCCTTTTTAAAAAAGCATATCAGAAAGTTCATTTATGCTAGCAACTTTTATCTCATTTTTCTAATTGATATCTGCTACTTCCAAGAATTTATTGATTCTTTAACACCACAAGGGTTGACATAAACATACACAAAGCACTGGAAGTAACTTGATATCCAGTATGACTTCTTCTAATAATAAGGGATTTTTTAAACTGACTGGAGAGTCCAAAACTGAGTTAGAAACCTTGCATTCCTCTAGTTAACATTCAGTATTAAAGGCAGCACACAACCTCGTGACTCCAGACAGAACTCTGCTTGCTGTAGGATGTATTTTTACTCCATGAAAGTCACTGTCCTGATTTTATCAAAGAAAATCAGGGTTAGTCATTTAATACCAAAAGATCTAGCCAGCTCATCACTGAATTTGAATTTTAAACAGAGATCATTAAAGACTACGTATAGAAGTCTATAATTTTACAAAATTGGGAACCAATGTCTACAGAATAAGTGATGTGCCTCAGATAATAAAACTACTTAGCGGCAAATAAGGGTAAAACTCAGATTTTATGAATCATACTGCAGCGGTCTTTAATCATTATCCTTTCATTTTATCTTCCCCTAAAGCATCCCCTTGATCACTTCTGCTCACACACACAATTTCCCCTAGGAAATAATTCCTTCCCTTTTCTGTCATGTGGACCAGGCAGAGCTGACGCTCTCTCCAGCATCAAGAGTTGGCATGTGACACAGTTCAGGCCAATCAGAGCCAAAGAACACTCAATTCTAGAACAACGTTTCTGGTTCACACAGAGGTATTATCCCCATTACTAAGGTTGTTGAGAGGATATATTGTTAAGTCTGGAGCTACTGGCAGCCACCTTGCCACCTTAAGGAGCAGGTCTGCCTTAGAATGAAGTCAGCAAAGAAAAGCAGGGAGCACAAGATTGAGCCTTGATAATAGGGTCTGAGCAGCTAATATGGCAGTGCCAAAGCCTCTGACTGTGTGGATTACAATCAACTGTGGAAAATTCTGAAAGAGAAAGGAATACCAACCACCTGACCTGTCTCTTGAGAAACCTATATACAGGTCAAGAAGTAACAGTTAGAATTGGACATGGAACAAAAGACTGGTTCCAAATAGGAAAAGGAGTATGTCACGGCTGTATACTGTCACCCTGCTTATTTAACTTATATGCAGAATACATCATGAGAAAGCTGGGCTGGAAGAAGCACAAGCTGGAATCAAGATTGCCAGGAGAAAGATCAATAACCTCAGATATGCAGATGACACCATCCTTATGGCAGAAAGTGAAGAGGAACTAAAAAGCATCTTGATGAAAGTGAAAGAGGGGAGTGAAAAAGTTGACTTAAAGCCCAACATTCAGAAAACGAAGATCATGGCATCTGGTCCCATCACTTCATGGGAAATAGATGGGGAAACAGTGGCAGACTTTATCTTTTTGGGCTCCAAAATCACTGCAGATGGTGACTGCAGCCATGAAATTAAAAGACGCTTACTCCTTGGAAGGAAAGTTATGAGCAACCTAGATAGCATATTCAAGAGCTGAGACATTACTCTGCCAACAAAGGTCCATCTAGTCAAGGCTATGGCTTGTCCAGTGTCATGTATGGATGTGAAAGTTGGACTGTGAAGAAAGCTGAGCACCGAAGAATTGATGCTTTTGAACTGTGGTGTTGGAGAAGACTCTTGAGAGTCCCTTGGACTGCAAGGAGCTCCAACCAGTCCATCCTAAAGGAGATCAGTCCTAGGTGCTCATTGGAAGGACTGATGCTAAAGCTGAAACTCCAATACTTTGGCCACCTTATGCAAAGAGTTGACTCATTGGAAAAGACCCTGATGCCCGGAAAGATTGAAGGTGGGAGGACAAGAGGATGACAGAGGATGAGACGGCTGGATGGCATCACCAACTTGATGGACATGAGTTTGAGTGAACTCCGGAAGTTGGTGATGGACAGGGAGGCCTAGCGTGCTGTGATTCATGGGGTCGCAAAGAGTCGGACACGACTGAGTGACTGAACTGAACTGAAGAACCATAAGCTCACACTAGCTAATGAATTCCCATTTTCCTCAAGCCAGTGTGAGTGAGACTTCTGTCTCTTGAGACTGAAAGTTCTAAGTAATGTAACTGGCAACTATACCATGCCAGACACAATTAAGGATCAAATTTTGTAAAAAGGAAAGAAAGTCTATCTAAAACTAATCAGACATTCCCTATCATTGTACAGATCTCCCTTTCCTTTTCGGTGTAATGCTTGATATAATATAGACAGTTGAAAATTATATTTGGGGGACTTCCCAGGTCCCCAGTGGTTAAGAATCCACCTGCCAATGCAGAGAATACAGGTTTGATCCATGGCCCAGGAGAAACCCATATGCCTCCCAGCATCTAAGCCCATGAGCTGCAGCTATTGAAGCCCCTGTGCCCTAGAACCTGTGCTGTACAACAAGAGAAGCCACCTCAATGAGAAGCCCTACTTGCAGGAACTAGAGAAAGCCTGCATGCAGCATTGAAGACCCAGTGCAGCCAGTGAGAACAAGATTATATTGTTTTCCCTTAATTTTGAAATAAATTAGTCTGTTTACTTATGGGTACTGGACCAACTGGAGTGCAAAGAACAGGAAGCAGTGTCTGTTTCTCCACACCATGGACTTGAAACAAGGAAATTCAAGCCAGAGAATATAATAATAAACCATTTTTAATGGTTTTTTTAAAAACTATTTCTTAAATCTTCTTACAAAACACTATGTACTTAAAAAAAAAATATGTAGAGATAGAGAGTAGATTAGCAGTTGCTTAGGCCTAGAGAAGACAGAAAATTGAGGGAAGTGATAGTTGAAGGTTGTAGGGTTTCTTTTTGAGGTGATAAAGATATCTCAAATTGATTATGGTTATGGTTTCAATACAATTATCAATGCACTAAAAACCACTGAATTGTAATGGCTTTAAATGGAGGAATTGCATGTTATCCTATCTATAGGTGCATTGAAAGAAAGTAAAAGTGTTAGTTAATCAGTCTAATGGACTGTAGTCTGCCAGGCTTTTCTGTCCATGGAATTTTACAGGGAAGAATCCTGGAGTGGGTAGCCTTCTCAACCAGGGATCGAGCCCTGGTCTCCTGCATTGCAGGGAGATTCTTTACTGCTTGTGCCACCAGGGAAGCCTATAGGTGCATTATACTTCAGAAAAGTTGTTACCCAAAAAATGAAATAAAAGTTGCAATCTAAGGATTGTATGCTCATGGACCATATAGCATTTTTTTCCTTTTAATGTGGCAATGATACTATAAAATTTTATATAGAAAAAAATAGAGAATTCAGTTTTTACTCTATCAGTTTTTCAAACTTTATTTTGATTAAGCCTTTCCCAATGGCTAGTGGGTAAAGAAGCCATCTGTAATGCAAGAGACACAGGTCCTATTCCTGGATTGGGAAGATCCCCTAGAGAAGGAGGGCATGGCAACTCACTCCAGTATTCTTGCCTGAAGAATCCCACAGACAAAGAAGCCCGGCTGGCTATATCCCAGATGATTGCAAAGAGTCAGACACAACTGAACAACTACACACTCACAGTACAAACAAGCTGGATTTAGAAAAAGCAGAGAAACCAGAAACCAAATTGCTAACATCCATTGTATCAAGAAAAAGCAAGAGAATTCCAGAAAAATATCTAATTCTACTTCACTGACTACACTAAAGCCTTGACTGTGAGGATAACAAACTGTGGAAAATTCAAGAGATGGGAATACCAGACCACCTCATCTGCCTCCTGTGAAACCTATATGCAGGTCAAGAAGCAACAGTTAGAACTGGACATGGGACAATGGGCTGGGTCTAAACTGGGAAAGGAGTATGTCAAGGCTATATATTGTCACCCTGCTTATTGAACTTATATATGAGAAATGCCAGGCTAGATGAAGCTCAAGCTGGAATCAAGATTGACAGGAGAAATATCAATAACCTCAGATAACAATACTCAGGTCAGGAAGCAACAGTTAGAACTGGACAAGGAACAACAGACTGGTTCCAAATAGGAAAAGGAGTACGTCAAGGCTGTATATTATCCCCCTGCTTATTTAACTTATATGCAGAGTACATCATGAGAAATGCTGGGCTGAAAGAAGCACAAGCTGGAATCAAGATTGCTGGGAGAAAGATCAATAACCTCAGATATGCAGATGACACCATCCTTATGGCAGAAACTGAGGAGGAACTAAAAAGCCTCTTGATGAAAGTGAAAGAGGAGAGTGAAAAAGTTGGCGAAAGCTCAATATTCAGAAAACGAAGATCATGGCATCTGATCCCATCACTTCATGGGAAATAGATGGAGAAATAGGGGAAACAGTGGCAGACTTAAAATCACTGCAGATGGTGATTGCAGCCATGAAATTAAAAGACGCTTACTCCTTGGAAGGAAAGTTATGACCAACCTAGATAGTATATTCAAAAGCAGAGACATTACTTTGCCAACAAAGGTCTGTCTAGTCAAGGCTATGGTTTTTCCATTGGTCAGGTATGGATGTGAGAGTTGGACTGTGAAGAAGGCTGAGCACCAAAGAATTGATGCCTTTGAACTGTGGTGTTGGAGAAGACTCTTGAGAATCCTTGGACTGCAAGGAGATCCAATCAGTCCATTCTAAAGGAGATCAGTCCTGGGTGTTGATTGGAAGGGCTGATGCTAAAGCTGAAACTCCAATACTTTGGCCACCTCATGTGAAGAGTTGACTCATTGGAAAAGACTCTGATGCTGAGAGAGATTGGGGCAGGAGGAAAAGGGGATGACAGAGGATGAGATGGCTGGATGGCATCACTGACTCGATGGACATGAGTCTGAGTAGAGTCTGGGAGTTGGTGATGGACAGGGAGACCCGGCGTGCTGTGATTCAGGGGGTCGCAAAAAGTTGGACATGACTGAGCAACTGAACTGAAAGAGCCTCTTGATGAAGGTGAAAGAGGAGAGAGAAAAAGTTGTCTTAAAACTCAACATTCAAGTGGCAGTGTAACATGTATGATATCATAAGTGAAACAAATCGCCAGTCTAGGTTCGATGCAGGATGCAGGATGCTTGGGACTGATGCACAGGGATAATCCAGAGAGATGGTGTGGGGCGGGAGGGGGGAGGTGGGGGTCAGGATTGGGAGTTCATGTACACTCGTGGCTGATTCATGTCGATGTACAGCAAAACGAATACAGTATTGTAAAGCAAAACAAACTAAAAAATAAAAATTAATTAAAAAAAAAAAAACCTCAACATTCAAAAAATGAAGATCATGGTATCCAGTCCATCACTTCATGGCAAATAGATGAGAAAGCAATGGAAACAGTGACAAGACTTTATTTTCTTGGGCTCCAAAATCACTGAGAATGGTGACTGAAGCCATGAAATTAAAAGATGCTTGTTCCTTGGAAGGAAAGCTATGATCAATCTAGACAGGTATTAAAAACCAGAGATATCACTTTGCTGACAACAGCCCATATTTTCAAAGCTATGGTTTTATCAAGCAGTCATGTACAGCTGTGAGAGTTGGGACCATCAAGAAAGTTGAGTGCTGAAGTATTGATGTTTTTGAACTGTGGTGTTGGAGAAGACTCTTGAGAGTCCTTGGACTTCAGGGAGATCAGTCCAAGACCAGTCAATACTAAAGGAAGTCAATCCTGAATATTCATTGGAAGGAATGATGCTGAAGCTATAGCTCCAATACTTTGGACACCTGATGCAAAAAGCCAACTCTTTGGAAAAAATCCTGAAGCTGGGAAAGACTGAGGACAGGCAGAGAAGGGGGTGAGAGAGGATAAGATGGTTGATTGCTATGAGTTTGAGCAAACTCCGGCAGATTGTGGAGGACAGGGAAGCCTGGCATGCTACAGTCCATGGGGCTGAAGAGCTGGACACAACTAAGCAACTGAACAACAATATAAACTAAGTCATTTTAGGTTCATTGGTAATGCCACGTCTGCAAATTTCTTGCTAAGATGGTGCTTCTGGCTGTAGGTAGGATGGATAAGATGGTCATATAGGTTAAGCCATGGTGGACTGGCTCAGAGAGGAAAGCAGTGACTCATTCAGATTCTTCTCCTTGGGGCAAAAGACACTGGTTAAGGTTTACTACGGTCAAATTTTAGGGGTACAGAGGTAGACCTGGTCTGGGGTCATCAAGGCTTCTGGATAAGTATCCCATATCTCTCATCACATGCTGTGGCTACTGTATATTCTGCAACCACTGAGGCAAATGATTGAAGGTTTGGGATGAGTCAAAATAAGATAACATCCTCAAACTTAAACTTCATGGTAAATTTCTTTGTCAATTTTTAACCCTAGGCCTGAGAAATAGCCGTTTAAATAAACTATAAAAATTTCTAAAAGTGACTCAGAGGAAGGGAAAAGGAAGAGGACCCAGCCAGCAAACTTTATGTTATGATGAAATTCAGGGATGAAGTTGGACATGACCCACCAGTGGGCTTCAGCGGTCTATAAATTGGTCATTCTGAGGCACTGACCAAGTAATACTTTTATTACACATTACAGGCAGGAATAATGATGCCTAAAGGCAGGATGTCAGCCCAAGGCCACAAGTAACGTAGCAGTCACAAGCAAACAAGAGGTGGTCAAATATTATGTGAACTTCCTATAACCATGGCTTAATCAATTATCCATGTCTTAGATGTTTCTTTGTCAAGGCTGCATGGAAAGTGTTTGGCCATGCCTATCTACCTGGCACTTAATCTAATGAAAAGGATGGTTGTAAACACTGTTTGGAAAATATTTTGAGAAGGATTGTCAAATTCTGGCTCTAGAGAATTATTGAATCAAAGATGCAATCACTTGTTGAAATGGAGCTCTGAATGGCCTCTGTGTGTAGACCCAGACAGTCAGAGACTCTACAAATTGAAAGTGAAGAAGGTAAGAATCTTAAATCAAGGGAGGATGGCTCACCTCCCCAAACCTCAAAGAATAAAGTGCGAAGAAAAAACTTAGGCCTATGGAAAATGAAAAGCAAATTTTCATATGGGTTGGAAAAGAATCCCACATGGAAGGATCTACCACATGTAAGAAGCATGAACCTCCTTCCAAGCCCTTTCCTCAGCTCCTCTCAGGTCGTCTGACAGCATCTTCCTTTCCTTCATGACATTAAGTTTCCGGCTTTTTCTCCAACACTAACAATCTCCACTTTTTGTTCTGCAGTGGCAACAACCCAGCGTGCTACCTGGGAGGAAAATAGACCTTAATAATCCTTAAAGTAAATACTGCTAATACAAAAGGATTATTAAAATAAATCCACTCTGTGTTCTGTTGACCTTCACAAAGTTTCCTAAAAGAAAATATTTTTCTCTGAATAAAAGGAACCCTGATAGACCAATGGTAGCTATGTAATGAGTGGAAATTAGAACTGTTGGAACTGATCTTGGTCCTCAGGGTTTTACCTCTAAATGGAAAGCAAAATGGTAACCTTCAGAAATGATGAAAAATCACCAATTATTAAACTTCTAAGCACTGGTCATCCGAGTGCTTGGCCATCAGAAAAGTCTCTTGGAGGGGTTTATATTGACAAGGGCTCTATAACTTTAATTTCACTCACAACTGTTTACTAACATTTCTGTATGACATGGTGAAGCCTAGAGTGAATTTTAATCAAATGTGAAGAGTCTTAAACATGTTTCCTGCACTGCAGTCTACTGCGTAGCATTAACAATGAAGATAATAAGGCTAGGTACAGCTAGATGGAGTAGCTTAAGCTTAATACAGATGGACTGTATTAAGCTTCATGCTTAATACAAATGGACTCTATTAAGTTTATATGAAGAACTTAGCAATAGCATTAAACAATCTCCATTCTGATCAGTAAGTACATTTCCCAGGAAAAATGGTGATTCACTTTTACCTTATAAGAGAGGCCCTGGCTATACACTGTTACATTTGAATCTTGCAGTAGTTTTCATCCCAGGTTACTGAAACAATGTAAGAGGTTTTTTACTGAGGGGTAAAAACTTCAAATGGTTCCACATATCATAACACAGCTATAGTCCATACAGCCATAATCCAGTCATAACTAACTGGAGTCGCAAACACTGGGAAACAAACACAAGGACCCAAAGTGAAGAAATGCTATAGTCTGAATGTGTGTCTCCTCAGATTCTTATGTTGAAACCTAATCCCCAGTGTGATGGTTTTTGGAGGGAGCAATTTGGGAGGTGATTAGGTCTTGAAGTTAGGTTTCTCTTGAATGGGATTAGTGCCCAAATAAGAGACACCAAAGTGCTCCTTTGTCCCTTCTGCCACGTGAGGACACAAGGGTAAAAAACAGCTGTCTACGAACTAGTCCCTCATGAGACGTGATTCTGCCAGTGACTCATCTGGGACCTCCCAGGCTCCAAAACTGACAGAAATAAATTTCTGTTGTTACAAATCACCCATTCTATGGTATTTTTGTTTTGGCTGCCCAAAGGGACAAAGATAAGAACCTACACTCAATGTAGTGGATTTACTGGTTAAGGTAAATTAGATAATATAGCAGGGTTACCTACTTCCCTTCCTCTCCAAACACAGGCCTTGACTGTGATTTACAGACTCGCTGGCAGTAAGACAAACAAGGGGATAACTAAGGCCCTGCACCAAGCCTACAAGGTACCAAGGGTAGTTTCCTGACCATAAAGTTATCACCGCCTAAGGGAGAGAAACACGCCGATGGAAGATGGCATTGTGCAAATATGTAAAATGTGAAAATGTGCAGGATGTACAAAATGCAGAAGCATCTGCTAAGCTCGGGAAATAAAGGATGGACATCTAGTCCCATTATATCATGGCAAATAGAAGGGAAAAAGTGGAAGCAGTGACAGATTTTGTTTTCTTGGGCTCTAAAATCACTGTAGATGGTGACTACGGCCATTAAATTAAAAGATGCTTGCTCCTTGGAGGAAAAGCTATGACAAACCTAGGCAGCATATTAAAAAGAAAAGACATCACTTTGCTGACAAAGCCCCATATAGTCAGAGCTATGGTTTATCCAGTAGTTATATATGGATATGAGAGTTGGACCATAAAGAAGGCTGAGAGCCAAAGAATCGATGCTTTTGAACTGTGGTACTGGAGAATACTCTTGAGAGTCCCTGGAATGCAAGGAGATCAAACCAGTCAATCCTAAAGGAAATCAACCCTGAATATTCATTGGAAGAACTAATACTAAAGCTGAAGCTCCAACAGTTTGGCCACCTGATGGAAAGAGCTGACTCACTGGAAAAGACCATGAAGCTGGGAAAGACTTAATGTAAAAAGAAAGAGGGCTGCAGAGGATGAGATGGTTAGTTGGCATCACTGACTCAGTAGACACAAATCTGAGCAAACTCCAGGAGACAGTGAAGGACAGAAAGCCTGGATGCTGCAGTCCACAGGGTCACAAAGAATTGGATACAACTTAGTGACTGAACAACAGCAGCAAATGGAAGAGATCCCCAAAAGCTTGTGGGGTGTATGAACAACAATTTACCCAACTGTGCCTGAAATTGGCCATATGAGACAGTAGATTTAAAGAGTGTGCAGCTGATTGTCAGTCTAGGAATGAGGTGGTCACCATTTGGCCCAGCTCAAGGCCCTGAATTAGAAGACTGCAAATGGGAAGAAGGGTCAGCGTCCACTACTATTTTAGACACTAAAGGTAACAACCCAGCCACAACTCTCTGCATTCCATGAGTCCCAACCCAAGCCATCTCCACAAATAACTTTGCTGATCTACCCACCTGCCCTATTATCTCCCACTCACGTGGCTCTGTCCCTCTTCTGTAATCCCAGACTTGACTTGTGCCTCTCCTAGGCCACCTGCATAGTCTCCCTTGTTCCACGCTACACATTCCTCGAGGGCAGAAAACCATCTGTATGTCTCCCTCTGTGCTTCATACATAGTAAATGCTTAATGAATATGTATATATACATATATACATATAAAGTATGTGTATATATATATTAAAGTGTAAATATGTGTGTGTGTATATATATATATGTGTGTGAGTGTGTTTGTGTGTATGTGCACAAGTGCTCAGTCAAGTGCAACTCTTTTTGACCCCTTGGCCTATAGCAGGCCAGGGTCCTCTGTCCATGGAATTTTCCAGGCAAGAATATAGGAGTGGGTTGCCATTTTCTCCTCCAAGGGATCTTCCTGACTCAGGAATCAAACCCACATCTCCTACAACTACACTGGCAAGCAGATTCTTTACCACTGAGTCACCTGGGAAGATATATATATTTAATTAAATGAAGGATGAAAAGTGAAAGTGAAGTCGCTCAGTTGTGTCCGACTCTTTGCAACCCCATGGACTGTAGCCTACCAGGCTCCTCAGTCCATGGGATTTTCCAGGCAAGAATACTGGCATGGGTTGCCATTTCCTTCTCCAGCGGATCTTCCGACCCAGGGATCAAACCTGGGTTTCCCGCATTGTAGGCATACGCTTTACCATCTGAGCTACAGAGCTCTCTTTTTCTCCTTTGATAACTTACTAATAACTTAAGGAGCCTAAACATGAAGCAGCCTTGGAACCAGAGGTGGTATTAACAGAAAAGGGATCATCTTTCTTTGTTCTTACTACATCCCTCCAGAGGAAAGCACATTTATGTCTTGTTAGTTCCACTACCTAGCACAGTCCATTAAGTTTCCATTCTCAATGACACCTTACTTGGCACAAAATCATTTGTCTTCTCTCAGTTTCTAAACCTTCAGCACACAAGTCCCTTCCCCAATTCTGTTCTCTCCTCTTTTCTCATTTTAGCCAGTTTAAACCATAAAGCTCCACACTTCAAAGAAAAAAAATGAGGCTGCCAGATGAAAATTCCCTTATCTTCCTGTTCTCTTTTCTCAACATTCCAATATAGCCACAGCTGTACCAACACTTTACCATGAAAATGCACTGCCCAGGTTCCCCACTGCAGCAAGCAGAATCCCTGAGGACTCCAGCTGCTTCCCCTGGCCGTCCATGCTTGCACTGCTTTGAGGTCACAATGCCCACATGCCGCCCCTCAGGCAGGGAGTAAACATGGAAGAGACACTAACCGGCCCTTCTTTAGCAACTCTGGCACTCCACAGGCTTGCCCAAAACTTTCTTGGAATTGTGTTAGAGATGATCCTCCTTTCTTTCACAGGTATCAGATCACCGCCAAGGTCTGAAAGCCCTTCCCACCTCCACTCGCTCCTCCTTATCCTTCAAAATAAGTGTTTTCCCCAGTGAATCTTACATACCCAATCAAATCTTGCTGATTCTTGGAGAACCCAAACTAACATACTTCTTATCACAAAATAAGGTTTTCCCTCTCACCCATGTGACTGCCCAGAACCTAGCTCCTTTCCATGACATGCTTGGTCTCCTTGATATTCGCTCATTTCTGTTCTTGCCCTTAATCCCACATGTAAGCAAAAAAAAAAAAAAAAAAAACCC
>SJXQ01003057.1:0-45355 GCA_006408695.1 Aepyceros melampus | reverse complement strand
AAAAAAAAAAAAAAAAAAAAAAAACCCTCATTAAAAAAAAAAAGAACCACCTCTAGCAACTGACATTTCTTCCCATGTCTTTTCATCCAGCTTTTTCCTCCCCTAATTTAATCAACCAAAATGTGCTCTGTGTTCATTCTATTAATGAAATTGCTATTTCCCAAATTGCCTATGATCTTCTAACTCCCAGAACCAATGGACAGTCTTTAAGCCTTAAATTACTACACTTCCATGTTGTACTTGTCACTATTGGTAATTCCTCGCCTTCCTCCTCCTCTCCCACCACCGCCACCACAAACACACTTTCTCCTTCCAGGCTTCCCCCAAAACACCAAGTTCTTTCAGTCTTCCTTCTACTGTAGTGGTTGCTTCTCAGCTTCCCTTGCTGGAATCTCTATTGATTCAACTCAAAAGTTCAAGCACAACCTCCCTTTGCACTTGCTTTTCTACTCACTAAAATTTTCCTGAAGAATCTTATCCAACTCCCATGGTGTAAACAACCAATATGCTGTTGTTTACCAAAAATTTTAAGCAGAGAAGGTGATGGCACCCAACTCCAGTACTCTTGCCTGGAAAATCCCATGGACGGAGGAGCCTGGTAGGCTGCAGTCCATGGGGTCGCTAAGAGTCAGACACGACTGAGCGACTTCATTTTCACTTTTCACTTTCATGCATTGGAGAAGGAAATGGCAACCCACTCCAGTGTTCTTGCTTGGAGAATCCCAGGGATGGGGGAGCCTGGTGGGCTGCTGTCTATGGGGTCGCACAGAGTCGGACACGACTGAAGTGATGCAGCAGCAGCAGGAAACTTAAAATGCACCATCTCTCTTTTTAAAAATCCTATTAATCAAAAGATACAAATGGTATCAATATAAAAAATTTTAAGAAGAGTTTGGTAGTGATCTAGAAGCTCTTTCATTTGAGTGTTGGAGATCCTATTAAACACAAGATTGTTCAAGATGGAAACTAATGGCAAATTGGCTTGGCCTGCTTAAACATGTGCCTGAAGAAATGAGAAGCTATTTCCCTCTGCAGGGGATAGGTGTTCAGTGTAACAGCTGGTGAGGGGATCAAGCACACATTGCTATTAGCTTTATTGACAGAAAGCCAAGAACATAGAAGTAGTTGAGTCAGATGAATATATCCTGAGACAGACTCTAGAAAAGCCAAAATTTATGTAACATGTAACACACCTAGACAAGTACACACTCGTTAAACAGCAGCATAATGTAAGGAATGATGCTTGCTTGGCCTACACTCATTATAAAACAATCTTAACTGAAATGATCAGTTAAGGTTATAGATATATATCATTAACAATACTGAAGGAGTCCCATAAGTCAAGGCATGAAAAAAACATTGAGAAAAATAAACTTATTCTATGAAAAAATAATTTTATACATGTAAAAAAAACTTTTATACATGTAGAGAAAAACATCAGCAAGTCTGCCCCTACATTCCCTCTATCCCTCCAAATATACGAGGCTTGATTAGGAGAGAAACTGGAAGCCAACTGGGATGGAGAAGGCTGGATCCTAAGAGAGAGTGGGCATAATGCTGAGATCTCATAGGATACTTCAAAATATTTTGTGACTGCAGAGGATGAGGAAGGGAAAAACAATTTCTTGTCTCTCCTGGGAAGAGAGCAAGTTTTACTCCTTGCTGGAAATTTCTGCTCAAGCATATGAGAAAGAAAAAAGTGGAAATGGCCACAGTACCTCTTATAGAAGCTTGATTCTCTTGTGTTGAATAATATGAAATTGTTCTTTTTGAGGGGAGCAAAAGTGGTTAATATCAGCAATATCATAAGTTTCACTAAATGCATTCCACCTAGATTTCTTGGGGAGGTAGCTTTCTTCTCTGATCCTTTTGGTACGAGGAGTAAGTTTCATATTGAGTTTCAAAGTGAAGACTTTCCCAGGGTGCATCACACTATTAAACAGTCCCCTGATGCAGAGCCTGGGCATTTAACTCTTCCACCTTTCCATGCCACATGAACAAAACTCAATAATTTCCTTAATTTCAGGAAGAAGCCTGCTTCAGTCAAACCTAGAAGATGGCATTTCTTTATATTTTTTCCTCTGATTTATATATCATTTAAAAAAAAAAACAAATTGTGAGTACATGGTACTATTTAAATTAAAACAACACTTTATGTTTTAAAGGTACAAGAAAATAGACTCTATTCTCCAAGTTCTCCTCTAACTAAAAGAGGGGCTGCACTCCAAAGACAGATAACCTAGGGGCAGGTGAGGGTCTCATATGTGCCGTTGGCCATGTTCACCTAATGGAGCGATGCACAGTCACACTGGCAAGCACTGTTCATTAGGGGAAATAAAACTAGTCACTGAAATAAGGCTTTTTAAAATGATTTTTGTTTCCAGAGCAAAGAAGCTTGAAAGCAAAAACCCGTTTGTCCTGAGGGAAATAGCAGACAACTTCCTATGCTCTGAGAGGATGTACTAAACAGAATGGAAATCATAAAGGAAATACCATCTGAGATGCACCTGCAGGAGAGTTACTTATAACACATTAAGAACATTCTGCCAACCCCTCAGCTTGGTGTCAGTTAGACCCTGAGGCAGCACTTGACAGGGCTGCTTTAAAGAAAAACCCATCCACTATGCAAGACAATGCACAGGCCAACCTACCTTCTCCCTGCCACTTCCTGGAGGCAAAGACCTCACTGGATCCAGGAAATACTGCTGCAGGAAGACTGTCACACATTCCTTCAGGGCCTCTCAGGTTTGCCATGGGTTCTTATAACCTAGACAACAAGAGCCATGAAAAGAAAGTTTGGTGGGAGCTGACGAGATAATTTAGGAGAAGTTCTTCCAACAAATGGGATGTGTGTTCAAATAAAAAGAAAGAGGCCTTTTAAACAAACAACAATATGAAAGGTAGGGTCAGCAGCAGAGCTACAAAAAAGTTTTTAAAAGAATGCTGAGAAGATAAATATAAAGCAGCTGGCTGTGTTGACCTGTCTTGCCTCATAAGGGTTTTCTGTCTTGATTTACTATAAGAATTGTTCTAACCCTTTCCAGCTTCAGGAAGAAGAGTAAAATGTATGTCTTCTCTGGAGCTGTATTCAAGATTTATGTAGAGCATGTTATGGAAATATTGGCTTTTTTCGTTACCTCAATAGAATATTGTAATAAAAGATTTGATATTGATAAACATTTAAAAAATAATCCATCCTCCAAAACATATGCAGAAAATATAAATGAAAGCCCTAAATGCCATTTAAACTGAAATGAATTTTCATTATTTTTTTAAAAAAGACTACAGTTTTCTTGAAGGATGAAAAGTTAAGAGTATTTATTACAGTTCCATTAATCTTTGCATGAGAAAGTAAAAAGTAAAAGTGTTAGTCACTCAGTCATGTTCTACTCTTTGTGACCCCATAGACTGTAGCCTGCCAGGCCCTTCTGTGCATTGAATTCTCCAGGCGAGAATATTGGAGTAGGTAGCCATGCCCTTCTCCAGGGGATCGTCCTAACCCAGGGATCAAACCCAGGTCTCCTGCCTTGCAGGCAGATTCTTTACCATCTGAGCCAGCAGAAAAGCCCATTCAAGATAAGGTCCAGCAAAAAATAGCAATGATCCTTGACACCAAAGGAATTGAGCACTGACCATACCTGTTATCAACAGATTTGTCTTAAAAATTTGTAAAGACCTTCATAATATTTTCATTTTATCAAGTCCTAAACCTTTTCAGTATCAATGAACTGAAAACTCTGGTGAATATATTTTTATTTCCTGGTTTGGTTAGCTTTGTGAGGCGCTACTGGCTAAATCACTTACAGAGTTAATGACATCAGACTGAATTTGAACCAGTATTGTGTCACTCCAAAGGAAAACAACACCCAATCTCCTTTCCATTTACTCTAGCAGAGCCCTGGTTGTGAAAGTGATTGTTTACATCTACAGGTAAGTGGACGTGACTTAGAATAACTGACTGAAAAAGCCACGAGTTCATGTCATCATGTCATCTTTGTAACTGAAGAAAAGCATTTGGACTTTCTTCTTAGACTTGCTATTCACTTGTTTTGATAACACTGATGATTAGGTCTGAGTCAACATCACCCAAGCCACGTGTGCACGGTTAGTCATGTCCAACTCTATGTGACCCTATAGACTGTGGCCCGCTAGGCTCTTCTGTCCATGGGATTTCCCAGGCAAGCATACTGGAGAGGGTTGCCTACTCCAAGGGATCTTCCTGACCCAAGGATTGAATTCATATATCCTGCATCTTCTGCAAAGCAGGTGCATTTCTTACGAATGAGCCATTGAAGAAACCCAAGCCAACACCAAATAAACTGAAAACCCTGTTGGAGGTAAAAACTTACCTCTGTACAGAGGCATGGGCCAGAGAAACCTTTAGGATTGCCTGGAATTCTCTGTATATACAGCCATAAAATCTTTACTACAAAGTGTGAGAGGTTGGTATCTAAACTGTCTGTTCTCTATAAAGTGAAAATTCTGGATGGCTTTCACTTATTCAACCTTGATCTTTAGGAGGAAATTAGAACTGAGTGCCTCGACTAGGCAATCCATTGTTAAGATCATCACACAGCATCTATTTGAACACTGGGAAACTTATTTGCCATAGAACCACAGCTGCCACAAAGCGGCAGCTGTCTGGTGCTGGAGTGGTGACTATGTGGTGCTGGAGCAACTGTGAGGAGATACCCCACTTCCAAGGGCAAAGTAGAAGCAAGAGGGTAGGAGGGGTGAAATCACGTTTAGAATCAAACCCCATACCCACCAGAGATACTCAGAGGGCTCAAACAAACCTTGTGTGCACCAGGACCCAGAGACCCCACAGAGACTGAGACAGAACCATGTGTGAGTGTCTCCGGTGGAGGTACGGGTCAGCAGTGGACTGCTGCAGGAGCAGGGGCTCTGGGTGCAGCAGACCTGGGTATGGCATAAACCCTCTTGGAGGAGGTCACCATTAACCCCACCATAGAGCTGGCAGAACTAAAACAGGACTGGGAAACAGACCTTTGAAGGCACAGACAGAACCAGGACCCAGGAGAAAGGAGCAGTGACCCCACAAGAGACTGACCCAGACTTCCCCATGAGTGTCCAGAGTCTCCATCAGAGGCATGGGTCGGCAGTGTCCTGTGGCAGGGTTGGGGCACTGAGTGTAGCAGTGCATGCATGGGACCTTTTGAAGGAAGTCCCAATTATCTTCATTACCTCCACCATAGTTTGGCCCCAGACGCGGGCGCAGGAGGGCCTAGAGTATCCCACGTTGAAGGTCAGGAACAGCGATGGTGTGGAGACACCGCTCATCCAAGGTAAGGAGCAGCAGCTGCGCTTTGCTGGAGCAGCCATGAAGAGATACCCCACGCCCAAGGTAAAAGAAACCAAAGTAAGATGGGAGGCGTTGCTAAAGGGCATCAGAGGTCAGACACATTGAAAAAATACTCACAGAAAACTAGTCAATATAATCACACTAGGACCACGTTCCGTTCCGTTCAGTCACTCAGTCATGTCCGACTCTTTGCGACCCCATGAATCGGAGCACGCCAGGCCTCCCTGTCCATCACCAACTCCCAGAGTTCACTCACACTCACGTCCATCGAGTCAGTGATGCCATCCAGCCATGTCATCCTCGGTCGTCCCCTTCTCCTCCTGCCCCCAATCCCTCCCAGCATCAGAATCTTTTCCAATGAGTCAACTCTTATGAGGTGGCCAAAGTACTGGAGCTTCAGTTTTAGCATCATTCCCTCCAAAGAAATCTCAGGGTTGATCTCCTTCAGAATGGACTGGCTGGATCTCCTTGTGGTCCAAGGGACTCTCAAGAGTCTTCTCCAACACCACAGTTCAAAAGCATCAATTCTTCCACACTCAGCCTTCTTCACAGTCCAACTCTCACATCCATACATGATCACAGGAAAAAGCATAGCCTTGACTAGATGGACCTTAGTCGGCAAAGTAATGTCTCTGCTTTTGAATATACTATCTAGGTTGGTCATAACTTTTCTTCCAAGGAGTAAGCGTCTTTTCATTTCATGGCTCAGTCACCATCTGCAGTGATTTTGGAGCCCCCAAAAATAAAGTCTGACACTGTTTCCCCATCTATTTCCCATGAAGTGATGGGGCCAGATGCCATGATCTTCGTTTTCTGATGTTGAGCTTTAAGCCAACTTTTTCACTCTCCTCTTTCACTTTCAACAAGAGGCTTTTTAGTTCCTCTTCACTTTCTGCCATGAGGGTGGTGTCATCTGCATATCTGAGGTTATTGATATTTCTCCCGGCAATCTTGATTCCAGCTTGTGTTTCTTCCAGTCCAGCATTTCTCATGGACCACAGCCTTGTCTAACTCAATGAAACTAAGCCATGCCCATAGGGCAACCCAAGATGGGCAGGTCATGGTGGAGAGGTCTGATAGAATGTGGTTCACTGGATAAGGGAATGGCAAACCACTTTAATATTTTGCCTTGAGGACTCCATGAACAGTATGAAAAGGCAAAATGATAGGACATTGAAAGAGGAACTCCCCAGGTCAGTAGGTGCCCAATATGCTACTGGAGATCAGTGGAGAAATAACTCCAGAAAGAATGAAGGGATGGAGCCAAAACAAAAACAATACCCAGCTGTGGATGTGACTGGTGATAGAAGCAAGGTCCGATGCTGCAGAGAGCAATATTGCATAGGAACCTGGACTGCCAGGTCCATGAATCAAGGCAAATTGGAAGTGGTCAAACAGGAGATGGTAAGAGTGAACATCGACATTCTAGGAATCAGCTAACTAAAATGGACTGGAATGGGTGAATTTAATTGAGATGACCATTATATCTACTCCTGCAGGCAGGAATCCCTCAGAAGAAATGGAGTAGCCATCATGGTCAACAAAGGAGTCAGAAATGAAGTACTCGGATGCAATCTCAAAAACGACAGAATGATCTCTGTTCGTTTCCAAGGCAAACCATTCAGTATCTCAATAATCCAAGTCTATGTCCCAACCAGTAATGCTGAAGAAGCTGAAGTTGAACAGTTCTATGAAGACCTACAAGATCTTTTAGAACTAATACCCAAANTGGCTGGATGGCATCACAGACTCAATGGACGTGAGTCTGAGTGAACTCCGGGAGTTGGTGATGGACAGGGAGGCCTGGCCAACTGCGATTCATGGGGTCGCAAAGAGTCGGACACGACTGCGCGACTGAAGTGAACTGAACTGAACTGAATGATTTTTTATAAGATCATATAGTTCAAAAATTTTACGTTGCTGTACTAATTGCAGGCTTAGAGGGCAGGCTCAGTCGCTGTGGCCCGCGGGCTCGATCCTTCCGGCTTGCAGGCTTAGAGCGCAAGCTCAGTCGCTGTGGCCTGCGGGCTCAGTCGCTCTGCAGCTTGTGGAGTTCTCCTGGACCAGGGATTGAACCTCCATTCCCCGCGCTGGCAGAGGGACTCCTGGCCACTGTAGCACCAAGGAAGTCCAAGAAGTTTATAAGAACTTAAAGAGCACAATAGAGTATGTAATAAAACTTATGTGTTGACATATTTCTGTTTGTTTCAAATATTTTTCGTTAATAAAGAACGCGTGCATGTGTGCTAACTTGCTTCAGTCGTGTCCAGCCATGTGCAACACTGTAGACTGTGGCCCACCCGGCTCCTCTGTCCATGGGGCTCTCCAGGCAGGAGTGCTGGAGCGGGTTGCCATTTCCTCTCCAGGGGACCTTCCCGACCCCCGCGGGGATGGAACCCACGTCTCTTACATGTCCTGCACTGGCAGGCGGGTGCTTTACCGCGTGCACCACCTGGGAAGCCCTAATTAATTAATAAAGAATAGATAGCAGATAAACCGCTTTGACCGCATGTCCTTCCAATTATAATTGTGGCATATATTATTTCCATTCACCTTTTCACTTTAATAGATAAGAAGATACATAAAACTATATTTTCCATTCCATTTCCTAAAGTACATACCTAGGGATGCAATTATTGACTATATCAAACAGAACATGTTAATTCTGTCTTTTTCTGTCTTTTTTTTAAACATCAAAACCATTTTGAACTGCGGTAAAATTGAAGAAATGGGAAGACCACTAGACCATTCAGTATGACCTAAATCAAATCCCTTATAATTATACAGTGGAAGTGAAAGTAAAGTTGCTCAGTTGTGTCTGACTCTTTGCGACCCCATGGACTGTAGGCTACCAGGATTCTCCATCCATGGGATTTTCCAGCAAGAGTACTGGAGTGGGTTACCATTTCCTTCTCCATATGATTATACAGTGGAAGTGACAAATAGATTCAAGGGATTAGAGCTGATAGAATACCTGAAGAACTATGGCCGGAAGTTCGTGACATTGTACAGGAGGCAGTGATCAAGTGATCTCTGTCTCTTTAGTCACTAAGTCATGTCTGACTCCATGGACTGTAGCCTGCCAGGCTTCTCTGTCCATGGGATTCTCCAGGCAAGAACACTGTAGTGGGTTGCCATTTCCTTCTCCAGAGGATCTTCCCAACTCAGGAATAGAACCCAGCTCTCCTGCATTGCACACAGATTCTTTACCAACTGAGCTGAGGGAAGTCCCATGATCAAGACAATCCCCAAGAAAAAGAAATGCAAAAACGCAAAAATGATTGCCTGAGGAAGCCTTACAAACAGCTGAGAAAATAAGAGAAGCTAAAGGCAAAGGAGAAAAGGAAAGACATACCCATTTAAATACAGAGTTCCAAAGAATAGCAAGGAGAGATAAGAAAGCATTCCTCAGTGATCAATGCAAAGAAATAGAGGGAAACAATAGAATGGGGAAGACTAGAGATCTCTTCAGGAAAATTAGATATCAGGAAACATTTCATGCAAAGATGAGCTCAATAAAGGACAGAAATGGTATGGACCTAACAGAAGCACAAGATATTAAGAAGAGGTGACAAGAATATACAGAAGAACTTACAAAAATGATCTTCACAACCCAGATAATCAGGATGGTGTGATCACTCACCTAGAGCCCAGACATCCTGGAATGTGAAGTCAAGTGGGTCTTAGGAAGTGTCACTATGAACAAAGCTAGTGGAGGTGATGGAATTCCTGTTGAGCTGTTTCAAATCCTAAAACATGATGCTGTGAAAGTGCACACTCAATATGTCACAAAATTTGGAAAACTCAGCAGTGGCCACAGGACTTGAAAATGTCAGTTTTCATTCCAATCCCAAAGAAAGGCAATGTGAAATAATGCTCACACTACTGCACAATTGCACTCATCTCACATGCTAGCAAAGTAATGCTCAAAATTCTCCAAGCTAGGCTTCAACAGTACATGAATTGTGAACTTCCAGATGTTCAAGCTGCATTTAGAAAAGGCAGAGGAACCAGAGATCAAAATGCCAACATCCACTGGATCATTGAAGAAGCAAGAGAGTTCCAGAAAAACATCTACTTATGCTTTATTGACTATGCCGAAGCCATTGACTGTGTGGATCACAGTATACTGTGGAAAATTCTGAAAGAGATGGGAATACCAGACCACCTGACCTGTCTCCTGAGAAATCTGTATGCAGGTCAGGAAGCAACAGTTAGAACTGGACATGGAACAACAGACTGGTTCCAAATAGGAAAAGGAGTACGTCAAGGCTGTATATTGTCACCTTGCTTATTTAACTTCTATGCAGAGTACATCATGAGAAATGCTGGACTGGAAGAAGCCCAAGCTGGAATCAAGATTGCTGGGAGAAATATCAATAACCTCAGATACGCAGATGACACCACACTTATGGCAGAAAGTGAAGAAGAACTAAAGAGCCTCTTGATGAAAGTGAAAGAGGAGAGAGATAAAGTTGGCTTAAAGCTCAACATTCAGAGAAGTAAGATCATGGCATCCAGTCTCATCACTTCATGGCAAATAGATGGGGAAATAATGAAAACAGTGAGAGACTATTTTGGGGGTCTCCAAAATCACTGCAGACGGTGCCTGTAGCCATGAAATTAAGATGCTTGCTCCTTGGAAGAAAAGTTATGACCTACCTAGACAGCATATTAAAAAGCAGAGACATTACTTTGCCAACAAAGGCCCATCTAGTCAAGGCTATGTTTTTCCCAGTAGTCATATGGATGTGAGAGTTGGACTATAAAGAAATCTGAGAACCAAAGAATTGATGTTTTGAACTGTGGTGTTGGAGAAGACTCTTGAGAGTCCCTTGGACTGCGAGGAGATCCAACCAATCCATCCTAAAGGAGATCAGTCCTGGATATTCATTGGAAGGGTTGATGCTGAAGCTGAAGCTCCCATCCTTTGGCCACCTGATCTGAAGAGCAAACTCATTTGAAGACACCCTGATGCTGGGAAAGATTGAAGGTGGGAGGAGAAGGGGACAACAGAGGATGAGATGGTTGGATGGTATCACTGATTCAATGGAGATGAGTTTGAGTAAACTCCGGGAGTTTGTGATGGACATGGAGGCCTGGCCTGCTGCAGTTCCCAAAGAGTCGGACATGACTGAGCTGAACAGTCAATTAACAATGTAGTGATAGTTTCAGGTGAACAGTGAAGGGACTCAGCCGTACATGTACATGTATCCATTCTCCAAATCCCTCTCTCATCTAGGCTGGCACATAATTTGAGGATTCATGTGCTATACAATATATTTCTGTTGGTTATCCATTTTAAATATAGCAGTGTGTACATGACCTTCCCAAAGTCTTTGACTACCGGAGCCCCTTGGCAACCAAGAGTTTGTTTTCTAAGTCTGAGACTCTTTCTGTTTTGTAAGTAAGTTCATTTGTATTATTAATTCTGTCTTTAGTGATTAGTCATTTTTGTAATTTGGTTAAAAAAAATCTGTCTATACCACAAGATCAGGTGGATATTGTTATAAATTATTATTTTTTAATCTTACTGTTTTTTCTTTTAACATATATGGAAATGACTTTTGTTAATGATAAGTGATGGTCCAATTCCTCCTTTTTGTGTGCATACCAACTTGATCAGTATCATGTATCAAAAAGAATATCTTTCTTCACTATTTTTCTAGCACAACTATTACATATATAGTGGGTATGTTTCTGGGCTCTTTTCTATTTCACTGGTCTATTTGTCCCTCATTATTATTATTATTTTGGCCACACTATGCAGCTGGTGGATACTTAGTTCCCTGGACAGGGATCGAACCTGGAACCTTGCGTGAAAGCACCAAGTCTGAACCACTGGACTGTTGGGGAATTACCTGTCCCTTTTTATATTGCTGCTAAGTCACTTCAGCCGTGTCCAACTCTGTGTGACCCCATAGATGGCAGCCCACCAGGCTCCCCTGTCCCAGGGATTCTCCAGGCAAGAGTACTGGAGTGGGTTGCCATTGCCTTCTCCATTTTATATTAATACCAAGCTGCTTTAATCACTGTCATTTAGTGATAATATTTAATAGTCAATATGACACATTTTCTAAATTTCTTCTTCAGTAATAATCCTGCATATTATTTCTACTTAAAATTTTTGTTTTATTGAGGTGTAGTTCAAAATAATAGTTGCTGGCATAATATATAGTGATTTAAAGTTTTTGGAAACTATACTACATTCAAAGTTATTATAATATTGGCTATATTCCCTGTGATGTGCAATATATCTTTATAGCTTATTTATTTTATACATAGTAGTATGTACCTCTTAATACCTTACTTCAACTTTTCCCTATCTCCTTCCCTCTCCCCAGTGGTAATTGCTAGTTTATTCTCTCTCCCTGTGAGTCTCTTTCTGTTTTGTTACATTTATATTTTTCGCTTTATTTTTTATGCTCAAAATATAAGTGGTAACATACAGTATTTGTCTTTCTCTATCTGATTTACTTCAGTAAGCCTAATAACCTCCAGGTCCATGTTGCAAATAGGAAAGTTTCTTTCATTTTTATGGCTGAGTATTATTCCATTTAATGTTTATATCACATTTTTTTATCCGCTCATTTGTTGATGAACACTTAGATTGCTTTCATATCTTGGTTGTTGTAAATGCTGCCGACGAACGCTGAGGTGCTTAATCTTTTTAGTGGTTTCATTTTCTTCAGATGTGTGCCTAGAAGTGGACTTGCTGGATCGAATGGTAACTCTTTTCCGTTTCTGAGGAGCTTCCACATTGTTCTGCACCGTGGCGGCACCAGCTTCATTCCCAGCAACGTTGTGCAAGAGTTTCCTTTCCCCCACATCCGCATCAACTTGTACGAGAATTTCCTTGTCTTCACATCCTCTTCAACATTGTACGATAATTCCCCTTTCTCCACATCCTCATGAGCGTTCATTATTTGTGGTCTTTCTGATGACAGACGTTCTGACAGGTGTGAGGTGACATTTCACTGTGGTTTTGATTTGCATTTCTCTGATGAGAGATGTTAAGCATCTTTTCATGTGCCTGTTGGCTTGCATATCTTCTTTGGAATAATGTCTACTCAGGCCCATTTTTTAATCAAGATGTTTGTTTATTTTTGATATTGAGTTATATAAGCTGTTTGTGAATTTTGATTATTAATCCTTTATCAGTCATGTCAGTTTCTCCTATTCAGAAGATTATTTTTCACTTGGTTGGTGGTTTCCTTTCTTAAGTGAAGCTTTTACATTTAATTAGGTTCCATTTGTTTATTTTTGCTTCTGTTTCCTTTGCCTTAGGAGAAATATCCAACAGACATTTGCAATAATTTACATTGAAGAGTTTTCTATGCTTCCTTCTAGGAGATTTTTTTAATTATTTTTTATTTATTTACTTACTTACTTCTGCCTGTGCTGGTCCTTCTTTGCTGTGCACGGGCTTTTTCTGGTGGCAGCGAGCTGGGCTGTCCTTCCCTGCATTGCACGGGCTTCTCGTCGCGGTGGCTGCTCTTGTGGTGACCCCTCTTGCAGTAGCTCCAGATCGTGGGCTCTAGAACACGGGGCTTCAGTAGCTGAGGCGCAAGGGCTTAATCGGCCCAAGTGAAAGAGAAAGTGAATTCGTTCAGTCGTGTCTGACTCTTTGCGACCCCATGGACTATACCCTACTAGGCTCCTCCATCTGTGGGATTTTCTAGGCAAGAATACTGGAGTGAGTTGCCATTTCCTTCTCCAGGGGATCTTCCCGACCCGAGGATCGAACCCTGGTCTTCCACATTGCGTGCAGACGCTTTACCGTCTGAGCCACCAGGGAACCCTACTTGGCCTAAAATGTGTGAAATTTTCCTGGACCAGGATAGAACCCGTGTCCCCTACATGGCAGGCAAATTCTTATCCACTGTACCACCAGGGAAATGCTCTTCTAGGAATTTTATTTATTTATTTCCAGTATGACATTTAGGTCTTTAGTCCATTTTGAGTTGATTTTGTTTATAGTGTAAGAAAACATTTAATTCTTTGAAATGTGGCTGTCGAGTTTTCCTAGCACCACTTACTGAAAAGGCTACCTCTTCCCCTTATATATTCTTGTCTCATTAGTTGTAGATTAGTTGGCCATAAGTGTACAGGGTCATTTCTGGGCTTCTATTCTTTTCCATTGAACTGCGTGTCTGTTTTTGTGCCAGCACCAGGCGGTTTTGATTACATGTGGCTTTTGTCTACATAAGATCATGTGCCAGTTCCAGCTCTATTCCTTCTCAGGATGTGTTTGGGCATTCAAGGTCTCTTGTGTCTGCATGCAAAATAAAATCATTTGTTCTAACGTTGTGAAAATTGCCACTGGTAGTTTGATATGGGCTGCGTTGCACCTGTAGATTGTTTTGGGTAGTACGGTCATTTTCACAGTGTTAATTCTTCTCATCTATGAACACAGCATGTGTTTACGTTTGTGTTGTCTTTAATTTCTCCCATCTGTGTCCTATATATTGCCAATACAGGTGTTTCACATTCTTAGTTAGATGTTATTTTTTATAGAAGTACTGTCTGTCTTTTCTTAGATTTATTCCTTTGTATTTGGTATTTTTGATTCTGTTGTAAGTTTTATGCACATTAAAAAATATATATCTTCTCTAGCTATTGCCATTAGAAGGATAATTGATTTTGGTGTATTGATTTTACATAGAGATACCACTAAATTCTCTCATTAATTGTAAGCATATTTATCACAGTCTTGATTTAAAAGGAATGCTATAAACATTTTGTGATTAAACATAACTTTTTTCAAACTTTAACACTTAAGTTGTATTTTGTGTGTGTGTGTGTGTTTTAAATCTCACTGGGCTTCATTACTATTTTAAACAGTTAATTTCCCTTTATATTTTATTTATGGCTCATTACTTTCTTTTCATTATTTGTTACTTCTCAGACTAGTTTTTCCTTTGCCAGATGTATAACTTTTTGAATTTTCCTTAGTGAGATCTTTTTGTTGTTGTTAGTCTGACTGTATCTTTATTTTATTCTTGAAAGAAATGTTTTGAAACAAATTTAAAACTGAGTATGAAATTATCCTTGGTCTGTTATTGCTTTCATTGTTTTTTTCTCCAGCACATTAATATCATTCCACTAACAGCTTCCATTTGTGCTGTTGGGAAGTTAGTTGAAATTTTGATGCTATTTCTTTAAAGGTTAATCTGTTTCCCCCAACTTTGGGTGCCTTAAAAAATTTCTTTTTCCGTTGTATTCTGCAGGTTTACTCTGATGTTATAAATTATTTAGAAAGAATTATTCTACTGGATTTCTTGTACCCTTTGTATCTGTGGACTGTGTCTCTTTCATCATTCCTGAAACACATTAGATGTCATTCCTTCAGATATCACCTTTCTCTTTTTGTGAGACACTTGACTGAGTGCATATTAGACCATCTCATTTCATATTTCATGTCTTTTCCTCTTGTCCTCATTTTCCATCTTTTTGGTTTTTTTTCCTGTGTTTTGAGTAATTTATTTTGATATATGCTCTGTTTTTCACATGACTAATTCTCTCTTGTTACCAATTTATCCACTGAGTTTTCAAAAATATTTCTTAAACTTCTAGCCATTCTTTTATCTTTATTCAAATCTTCTATGTAGACTTAAGTTTCAGGTTGCCAGCACATATTTTTGAGCATATTGTGGAGGTAAGTATGATGGTTTTATAATTTGTTGATAAGTCTTAAGACTGAGGTGTGACTCTATGTTGAGATTGATCATATATATATATACATACATATATATACACATACATATCAGAGAAGGCAATGGCACCCCACTCCACTACTCTTGCCTGGAGAATCCCATGGACGGAGGAGCCTGGTGGGCTGCAGTCCATGGGGTCGCTAAGAGTTGGACACGACTGAGCGACTTCCCTTTCACTTTTCACTTTCATCATTGGAGAAGGAAATGGCAACACACTCCAGTGTTCTTGCCTTTTTTTTCCTTTCTCTTTCCTTCTCAGCTGAGCAGCAAGGTGGCTTTCTCTACGGCTCCCTGAGGTTGGAAGAAGAGGTTAGGATTCGTCCTGACTGCTCTTACCTCAGATATTTAGTCAGACAATGTGGAGAGAGTCTCCTGTAACTTTTCAGCACCTTGAAAATCCTGTATTTTTTTTAACTGTGCAGTCATCTAGAAAACACAGTTGGTCTTGTATCAGCGGCCTCTTGTATTAAAGTAAACCAGAGTCTCCCCCGGGATCAGCTCTTTGAGATGAGGTGGAGACCTATGGTGCGTGAAGGGATTTTACTTTTTTTTTTTTTTAATATGTTGCATGAATTGTCAGCCCTCATACTGTATTTGCTTCACTTATTTGTCTTGGAAACAGGAGCTTTACAGGCTTAGTGTGGCATCTGTTAAAAAATGCATGTAGAGTTCCATGCAAATCCTTAAAGTCACGTGCTGAAGTCCACACATTTCTGGACCAAAGAGAAATATACAATCTTGAGTGAATTACTGGTTCAGAACATACTATTTTGTTACTATTTTCTTTTATAACTAAGAAATGTTTTATCAATGTGGACTGTGGTCTTTTGCGCTTTCTCCTTCATTTTAGAGATGGAAAAGACCAAAAGATTTTGAAGACTTTTATCAACTATACACATTTATTAGCTGACTGAAAAGAATTAAAAAATATAAATCTTACATTAGGAAGATTTAGTCAAATTATTAGATTATTTTACATCTGTATCATAGAAGCTACTGGACTTTTTTTTTTCCATAACCAGGGAGTTATAGTCCTATAGTCTTCAAAGCCTTCTGAAATGTTAATAAACCTGAACTTTTCCCCTTTATCCACTGCACCACCAGGGAAGTCCTTCTGCCCATTTTTTGATTGGGTTGTTTGTTCTTTTTATATTGAGCTGCATGAGCTGTTTCATAGTTTGGATATTAAGCCCTTCCTCTCTGCCCAGCTCCCTGTCCGGTGGGTTGCCATTTCCTTCTCCAGGGATCTTCCTGACCCAGGCATGACACCCGGGTCTCCTGCATTGCAGGCAGATTCTTTACCAACTGAGTCACTGGGGAAGCCTGGCAGTTGCTTAGTTTGCAAATATTTTCTCTCATTCTTAGGATTGTCTTTTCATCTCGTTTATAAGGTTTCCTTTGGTGTGCAAAAACTTAAGTTTAATTAGCTCTCATTTTTTTAATTTTGTTTTATTTTCATTACTGTAGAAGTTTCATCAAAAAAGGACTTGCTGTGATTTATGTCAAAAAGTGTTCTGCCTATGTTTCCCTCTTAAGAGTTTCATATTGTCCAGTCTTACATTTAGGTCTTTAATCCATTTTGAGTTTATTTTTCAGTTTGGTGTTAGAAGTGTTTGAATTTCATTCTTTTACATGTACCTGTCCAGTTTTCCCAGCACCCCTGGTTGAAGAGGCTGTCCTTTCTCCATTGTACATGCTTGCCTCCTTTGTCATAGATTAGGTGACCATAGTGCATGGGTTCGTCTCTGAGCTGTTTAATCCTGCACCGTTGGGCTGTATTTCCGTTTTGTGCCAGTACCATACTGTCTTGATTACTGTAGCTTTGTATTATAGTCTGAAGTCAGGGAACCAGGTTCCTCCAACTCCATTTTTCCTTCTCAAGATTGCTTTGGCTCTTCAGGGTCTTTTTGTGTGCCTTTTAAAAAAGAGTAGTATATTAGAGTAGTATATTTTCTTGTTCCTCTCCATTTATTTTTTTAGTTGGAATGAGGATGTGATTGCAGCAGTTGGAGCAAACATCTTCAGTTCAGTTCAGTTCAGTCGCTCAGTCGTGTCCAACTCTTTGTGACACCATGAATCACAGCACACCAGGCCTCCCTGTCCATCACCAATTCCCGGAGTTCACTCAGACTCATGCCCATCGAGTCCGTGATGCCATCCAGCCATCTCATCCTCTGTCATCCTCTTCTCCTCCTGCTCCCAATCCCTCCCAGCATCAGAGTCTTTTCCAATGATCAACTCATCACATGAGGTGGCCAAAGTACTGGAGTTTCAGCTTCAGCATCAGTTCTTCCAATGAACACCCAGGACTGATCTCCTTTAGGATGGACTGGTGAAAGGTTGTTGCTGAACCACGCAAAAATGCCAGGATTCTTGGCCTCTGGAGGAGAAGAATTCAATCTGGGGCCAGAGACGAGGCTTGATTGCTCAGAGCTTTTTGTGTAATAAAGTTTTATTAAAGTATAAAGGAGATAGAGAAAGCTTCTGACATAGACTCCATGGACTGCAGCCCACCAGGCTCCTCCGTCCATGGGATTTTCCAGGCACGAGTACTGGGGTGGGGTGCCATTGCCTTCTCCAAAAGAATGTCTGGAGGTTGTAAAGATCTCACAACTACTCCCATAATTTACATTTTAAGATAACAGGATTAGCCAGAAGGTTTAATCCAGAGACTGTCCTCAGGTAGGATACATAATCCTAAGGAATGTAGAGGGGGGAAAAATGCTTGTCATTTCTTCCTCCTTGAGAATTCCAGAACCCTCTCTCCTTGGGGACCCCTAGACTTCTTATCAACCTGCCTAGGAAATGGCTCTCTCACTGATTGGATCTCCTTGCAGTCCAAGGGACTCTCAAGAGTCTTCTCCAACACCACAGTTCAAAAGCACCAATTCTTCAGTGCTCAGCCTTCTTCAAGTCCAACTCTCACATCCATACATGACCACAGGAAAAACCATAGCCTTGACTAGACGGACCTTTGTGGGCAAAGTAATGTGTCTGCTTTTGAATGTGCTATCTAGGTTGGTCATAACTTTCCTTCCAAGGAGTAAGCATCTTTTAATTTCATGGCTGCAGTCACATCTGCAGTGATTTTGGAGCCCCCCCCCAAAATAAAGTCTGACACTGTTTCCACTGTTTCCTCATCTATTTCCCATGAAGTGATGGGACCAGATGTCATGATCTTCGTTTTCTGAATGTTGAGCTTTAAGCCAACTTTTTCACGCTCCTCTCTAACTTTCATCAAGAGGCTTTTTAGTTCTCTTCACTTTCTGCCATCTTAGGCCATCAAATAAAAGGTGTATGTTGAGAAAGCTGATTAGCTAGGGGTAAAAAGTCAGAACTTCCAATTCCTTGGAGCTGCCATATCAAGCCTGGATTCCTTATCGTGGTCTGCCACATGAAAGAGAAATAAGGTTCTATCTTGATCATTTATCATTATTTTTCACTTCTCTAACAGTTAAACTGGTTTCTTTACCCTTGAAATAAATATTTTTAGGTGTTTCTTCAGTTGTTTTTCTAGAACAAAGCCTCCAAGCAGTGCTCCATAGCTTTGGCTGTCATGTCAACTTTTTTCTATTGCCAGATTACTCATTTACTGTGCCACTTAACGGGAATTAACTTGTTTTTAGGCCTTGATCCAGCTGGATAAGTAGGGAAGAGTTGGCTATAATGCCAGCATCTTGGTAGATTGTTGTAAAATGTAGTGAATCATTCCCTTGCTCGTGTACAGTACTGAAACATTGTCATTAATATTCCTTCACCAACCCCCCACTTTGTTCCTTAAGACTTGCTGATCCCAGGCCCTAGCATCTCTGTCTCCACTTGAATCAGCTGGCTCATAGGCTTCTCTGGCAGACATGCATCCAAGTTATAGAAGGTGAACAAGTGTTGCCATGGTTCTACTCCATTTTTTGCCCTTACAATTTTGATGAGATCTTCCTGAAGGAGGAGTGACTTGATTTCATTAAACCATTATTTGTGGCATCAAAGATTAACTCATTTTCAAAGGAAAAGTCAGATTCATCTTAAACCATGCATATATCAGTCATTGCTTTTTGCTTTTCTTTGGCTAATGGGAGAAAGGACAGAGATAAAGTTTGAAGTTCTTTTCCAAGCAAAGGAATGTAGGCAGCATTTGTCTGTCTATCTGTAGTAGTTAAATATGTCAGCTTGAGTACTGTTACCTGCGTGTATCTGTGTGTGTCCGCTCAGCCATGTCTGACTCTTTGTGACCCTTACAGACTGTAGCCCACCAGACTCCTCTGTCCATGGAATTCTGCATCAAGAACACTGGAGTGGGTTGCCATTTCCTCCTCCAGCAGATCTTCCCGACCCAGGGATCAAACCAGTATCTCCTGGGTCTCCAATGCCAGCTAATTAATCCTTTTTGGCATTATTAATTACATTTAAAGAGAGATGACATTAAACTTTAGAAGTCTAGATGTCTCTTACAGACAGCCTTGAAAGGACCACTGAGTGTTAACATGCAGAATAGAATGGTTATAGACAGAGGAGCGTTCATTTAGAAAAGGAACTAGGTTTTTACTCTTGTGAATATTTTTCAGCCTTTGGTTTCTTATAAGTGGCTTTCTGCTCAGAACTCTGTATTAACAGCCCCCTTGCCCCTCACCTGTTTGGCGTTTTCTTTATTAGTAACTACTAAGGAGGAGGGTTTGCATTTTCAAGGCTTAAGACAGTATTCCATTTGCTGAGACTGAATCAAACTTTAAGACCTAAAGAAAAAGAAGGACTTAATACAAACATATCAAACCATAGAAATTTTTAGAAGTGGATCTGAGGCCTATATTTCCGGCCTCATACCATAAAGCCTCTTGCACACCCATACTGTGAAGGTGCTGTGATCAGTTACACAGGCATCAGAAATGACCAAGTGTATTTTCAGTGTCTCATTTCAAAAGTCCAGATTCAAGATTGGTGCATCAGGGCTGACAAATGTGCAGAAGATATTTATAGAATAAATCTAAATATATGCCCATATCCCGAACTCTCTATTTATACCCTTCTGATTACTCAACCTGTTCCTGAATTCCTTTTAGTTGTATCATATACATTTAGTTGTATCATATACATACCTGAAAGGGCCAGACCATTCTTCAGTTATGCTGGTACTTATGGGTTTTAGGAAACATCAGCTAGGTTAATTGTTATTTAAAATTTCAGTTTCATTTCCTTCACCTTCCCAAAACACCAAGCTTACCAAAAGTATAGCAGATTGTTTGTTGATTTTATTAGCACTATGTTTAAAGCGTGTAGTGTTTATTAGCACAATGAAATCTAGATTCGTTTTTTTTTTTTTTAATTTATTTTTACTTATTTATCCATTTGGCTGTGGTGGGTCTGAATTGCATCATGTGGGATCTTTTCTGCAGCATGCCCACTCTTAGCTGTGGCATGTGGGATCTAGGTACAAGGTTAGGGGTCATCTCCACACCCCTGGCTCTGGAAGCATGAAGTCTTAACCACTGGACCACTGGGGAAGTCCGAGCATACTGTTTCAGCTAGTCAAACTACTCTCTTAAAACATCTCCACTGACTTCCTGAACGTTATCTCTGGTAATATTTCCATTCACCCTTAGTCTTCATCTCTGCAAGATGTACATTTTTGATCATGGTTTCCATCTTCAGTCTATCTTCTTTGGTATCTCAGTCTAATATTGTTTGTTTGCAAGGAACAGGCACATGTCCAACTTAAGCAAAAGAAAAATGCAGTGAAAGAATGCCGGGCTGTTTCATGGAACGCGAGAGTGGAAGCCTCATTCATTCATTTACTAATTAGTATGTGTCTCCAAGAGACATTGGAGATAAAAGGGTCAACAGATACAGTCTCTGTATATGAAGTGAAGTGAAGTGAAGTTGCTCAGTCATGTCCGACTCTTTGCGACTCCATGGACTGTAGCCTACCAGGCTCCTCAGTCCATGGGATTTTCCAGGCAAGAGTACTGGAGTGGGTTGCCATTTCCTTCTCCAGAGGATCTTCCCAACCCAGGGATCGAACCTGGGCCTCCCACACTGCAGGCAGACGCTTTACCATCTGAGCCACTCTTTTAGTCTTCATCTCTGCAAGATGTACATTTTTGATCATGGTTTCCATCTTCAGTCTATCTTCTTTGGTATCTCAGTCTAATATTGTTTGTTTGCAAGGAACAGGCACATGTCCAACTTAAGCAAAAGAAAAATGCAGTGAAAGAATGCCGGGCTGTTTCATGGAACGCGAGAGTGGAAGCCTCATTCATTCATTTACTAATTAGTATGTGTCTCCAAGAGACATTGGAGATAAAAGGGTCAACAGATACGGTCTCTGTATATGAAGTGAAGTGAAGTGAAGTCACTCAGTCATGTCCGACTCTTTGCGACTCCATGGACTGTAGCCTACCAGGCTCCTCAGTCCATGGGATTTTCCAGGCAAGAGTACTGGAGTGGGTTGCCATTTCCTTCTCCAGAGGATCTTCCCAACCCAGGGATCGAACCTGGGCCTCCCACACTGCAGGCAGATGCTTTACCATCTGAGCCACTCTGTATATACTAGGCTATAAACTCAGGCTGTATATGAGCAAATAATCCAACAAGCATGGATCAAGGTTACAGTAGCAAACACGTAGCCCTGTGCTTTTTGGCGTTTTGTTGTCTTGAGTGACAACGAAAGCTGCCTGGTGGCTGTACATAAACTTTCAGCTCTGACATCAACTAATGAAGCTATTAGCTAATTATTTCAAAGCCCTGGAGAAAGGGTTTAATTGGCCCGTGCTGTACTTAGTCATTCAGTTGTGTTCGACTCTTTGCGACCCCATGGAGTATAGCCTGCCAGGCTCCTCTGTCCATGGGGGTTCTCCAGGCAAGATTATTGGAGTGGATTGCCATGCCCTCCTCCAGGGCATCTTCCCAACCCAAAGATGGAACCCAGGTCTCCCACATTGTGGTGGATTCTTCACTGACTGAGCCGCCAGGGAAGCCCAAGAATACTGGAGGGGGTGGCCTGTCCCTTCTCCAGGGAACTTCCTGACCCAGGAATCGAACCGGGGTCTCCTGCACTGCAGGCAGATCCTTTACCAGTTGAGCCACTGGGGAAGCCCTTCAGTTGGCCTAGTGAGAGTCAAATATCTATTCTGACTGTGAGCTAAGGCCAGGGCACGGGAGGATGGAGCCACAGTGCCGATACAGAAGTTGGACCCACGGACTTAGTAGGGACTGAGAGTGACGGCCGATTCTCATAGAGGTTACACCCCAGGTTGTATACTTGTTTGAATACCACTGTACTATTTCCCTGAATCTTCTATTGTATTTACCATTCTTTCCCTCTTGCCTCCCATCCATGGGATTTGTCCAAAGATCTCTCTTGATGCTTTTTTTTTCCCCTCAGTACTGTTCCTCTTGAAATGTCATGGCTTTGAATACATAGGTGAACCCAAAGTCTTTATTTCCAGATCTTATCCACTTCCTTGGAGAAGGAAATGGCAACCCACTCCAGTACTCTTGCCTGGAAAACCCCAGGGATGGAGGAGCTGGTAGGCTGAAGTCCATGGGGTCGCTAAGAGTCAGACATGACTGAGTGACTTCACTTTCCACTTTCATGCATTGGAGAAGGAAATGGTAGCCCACTCCAGTGTTCTTGCCTGGAGAATCCTGGGGACAGGGGAGCCTGGTGGGCTGCCGTCTATGGGGTCGCACAGAGTCGGACACGACTGAAGTGACTCAGCAGCAGCAGCAGCAGCGTCCGCTTCCAAAAGCCTCACAAGTTCATTTGTATTATAGACCTCTCCACTCGGTGTCCCACGGGAGAGAGGATATACATCCAGAATGGCACAAGTTATTTGCTCAAATGTTTCCATCTAATTGTCTTGATGCCATCTCTCTGCTACTAATCATGTTGACTCAGAGCCTTATGTCCACCCTCAAAATTTCTTTTCTCACATCTCATTAGTCATTGAGCTCTTTTGATTTAGCTTCCAACTCATTTCTCACATTCACTTATTTTTTCCTCATTACTGTTTCCCAGGCTGCAGTTCAGATCTTTGTGACTTCTTATGTAAATTGTTGAAATAATTGCCCAACTGTTTACCAGTAACCACTCCTCACTCCAGACCATACACGGTTCGACTTTCAGTTTAGTCATCCTAAAGCATTGCTGTAATCTTGTCACTCTTCTGCTGAATAATTCTCTTGTTTATCAGATAAGGCTCAGAAGTCTCTGTAAAATATAGGATTGGTACCCACTGCAACTAAGAGAATCTAAAGTAATAATGACAGAAGTTTATTTGTCTGAATGTTGTCAGTCTAGAGCTGGTATGGTGATCTAGAATTTAGATTCCTTTTAACCAGCTGGTCTGATGCATATGACTTACTCTTAGGGGCCTTTCATGTTCTATCATGGCTGCTGAGACTCTGATGATCAGAGTTGTGCTTCATGTGGCCAGAATAGAGGAAAGGGAGAGGAAGGGTTTGTATACATTTTCAAGAGGCTTCCCAGAACTGATTTTTACTGGCTGAAACCTAGACATATGTGTATGTCAAACTGCATGAAAGAGACAGACACTAATGTTGGTTGAAGTCTACCACAGAGTCCCATTTAATGTCATTTATATTCATCTCAATCTGACATTTCCATCTTCATTACCTATCTTGACTTTAAGCATTCTGTCTCTCTATGCTAGGTTCAAATCATTCTTTTTTGTTTCTAATTGTGTTAGGGTAAATTTGAAGTAACTATAAAAAGAAGTCTCTAATTTCAGAGGCTCAAGTATGGTAGAAGTGTTTTTATCTGACATGTGAACCAGTGGGTCCAGGCTGACTGGATAACTCTGCTTTTAGGGTCAATGAGAAACTTGGGACCCTCATTATCTCATGATTGTATTCATCTTCCTAATCAAAGCCAGTCAGCACCATTTTTTTTTTTTTTTTTGCCTTCTAGTGCACTGGAAGGGGGAAAATGGTTTATTCTAGGGAAAGTGGCCTGTCTTTAAGTTAGAGGTGACCTGAAATTCTCATATGTTGTATCTGCTCACCACTGACTGGTTTGGTCCTGTGGCCACACCCAGCTGCCAGGAAGACTGGAAATATAGGTGCTAGCTGGATGGTCATCTGACCAGGAGGAAGTGTAGACAAGATTTTGAAAAGACAGCTTCCATTCTGTCACGTTCCAGTACCTGTTTGCACATCAAGGTAGCTCAAGTGCCATTTCTGCAAAGAAGCTCATTCTGAGCATTTAACCAAAAACCATGATTCTTGTAACAAATAGTCATCCAGAGCTGAGTCTGTGCCAGAAACTAGACAGTGTGCTTCTCAAAGTTCTACCAGCCTTGTCCTCATTTCCACAGATGGGAAACTATAGCTCACACAGATTAAATGATTAAGCAAAGATTATGTCCACAAGGGGCACTGGCATCATGATCTGTGCTTCTGAGCTCCACTCAGGATTGCGTCTCCTGAGCGGAGTCCTGGGCATCTCCTTTATGTTGCATTGTTTGTGATTTGTCTCCGTTCCTTCCTGGATTGTGAGCTCTTGAGGCTAGGCCTGATTGTTCTCTTAGCCCTCATTGTGTCTAGCAAATATCTTGTATGTGAGAGGCTTTCATTAAATGTTTACTGAACAAATGAACTGTCAGCTTAAAGACAGTTCTAAATTCAGAGATAATGTAAGTGAAGACTCGCTTGGATTGGATACCCATGCAGTCTGAAGACTTCAGCACGTTTCTCTTATGCGAAAACTGACATGACGACCTTACTCATGACCTGTTCCACAGGACTGCGCTTACACACTTACAGTCAATTACATCTGTCTTTGTGAAACTCTTTGATGTTTTGAAGAAATTGGAATGTATGAAACTAAGATGTATTTTCCTTTAAAATGCCCCTATTTACTTTATCAAAGTTTTCTTTTGCTTCTTATCATAGGTTGTGCTTATCATTAAATAAACATTCATTTGTATAACAACCTCTATTTGTAATGGGAAAAGAAATAGTTAAAACAGTTGTATTTATTTCTCATTAAATATTTATTGACATGAACTGTTGGAGACCAATCAAAGTACTCAATATCTGTATAGAAAGCTGGGAAGCATTAGCTTTCCATATTTTTAATGGTTCATTACAGGCCACAGCCATATTGAAAAATAATTGATAAAACTAAAATTATTTAAAAGTATAATCTAAGCATAGAAATTGAATTGGATGACTTGATGCCCATAGACATCATGGAATGATTGCCCAACATACGCATCACCTCACAGTTAACTCTGTGCATGTGTGTATCTTTAATGTTCTTATAATCCATGGAGAAGGCAATGGCTACCCACTCCAGCACTCTTGCCTGGAAAATCCCATCGACAGTGGAGCCTGGTAAGCTGCAGTCCATGGGATCGCTGAGAGTCCGACAGGACTGATTGACTTCCCTTTCACTTTTCACTTTCATGCATTGGAGATGGAAATGGCAACCCACTTCAGTGTTCTTGCCTGGAGAATCCCAGGGACAGGGGAGCCTGGTGGGCTGCCGTCTATGGGGTCACACAGAGTCGGACACGACTGAAGTGACTTAGCAGTAGCAGAGGCTTTACTCTGCTTTACAAATAAAATACAAAAATGCATTTTCCTTAGAGCCTATAGAAAAGGTGAGATAAATATCTAATTTCAAAAAGCGTATTTTTAACTTGTATTTGAAACCCTTGGATACTGTCTAGGTGTGTGTCTGTGGTTCTGTGGTTGTCGGTAGGGAAATCTGCTTAAATGAGATGGTTTACTTTGAGTTTCCCTATTTTACGATGTTAACTGTGGTTTCACATAGTTATGGATTTCTGCTCTGGTCAGTTATCTGTTTAAAACTTCTTTTTCTATTGCTTGTCAGTTCCTTTTGTATTCTGGTTATATTATGGATATGAGCCCTTTGTCAGTTACATGTCTTGAAAATGTGTTCTACCATTTGAAGTTTTGCCTTTTAATTCTCTTATGATGTCTATATAGATATGCTTACAAGTAGAGGTGGTAATCAAATATTTAACTATTGAAAATAGTGTGGAGATTGATAACTCATAATAGTGTGCGACTACCAAATACCAGGCTTACATACAAGAGTTTTAAGAAATTACAGTATCAGCATGGAAGGGATCAGACTTTGTCAAAGAAATTGTTAATTGTGTACATCCACACTACTGCATATTAAGATCAGATGAACTTGAGTAACGTCTGAAAAATTTAACAAAGAAAACATGCTGTAGTGGTAATTACATGGTTCTATTTGTTAAAAAGAGTTCACATAGCTTGATTTGTTTGTAAGCATTGATCTTGGCTGTTTCTGATGGGTAGAGTTGGAGACAGTAGTGTTGGAAGGCCTCCCTGAATGTTCAGTTTGTCATAAACAACACTGTTGTGTTAACACTTTAAAAAAAAATCTAATTTCTAATGAAATTTAGAAAAATTTCAGTGGATAAAGAGACTATCTTATTTTTATTCCCATATCCCTCTGAACAAAGGGGAAGATTAAAGCTATTTTGGACTCTTCATGCAGAGTAGGTCCATGCTGGTCAAAGATATGTCATCCCAGATGACTGTTGAGAGTGTTCAGCCAACCTTTACTATATCTATCAAAGCACATATTTCCAGAAAGTCAAGAATGAAGCTATTCATTCCACATGCCCAATTCTAGTAGACTTTGTGAGCTCTAACGCCTCACCTCTTCCACTGTTTTACTATGTGCTTGAGGGCAAGGTTGATTGTTGGTTTCATCATGTACCCTGGTTCCAAGGTTAGTGCTTGAAACATAGAGATGGTAAATGCTTACTGACTGACTGAATAAATGCATATTCTAGGGTGGTAGTTAAAGGATTTGTCATTTCTTTCCTTGCTCCTCACCGGGTTATCTATTTGGTTCTAGTTTGCAGAGCACCATGCTTTTATCCCTGCTGATCCTCTGACTGTGCAACACTGTGATCACTTTCAGATACATCTGTCTTCCCAATAGGACTGGGAGTCACTCAGGGGCAAAAATCTGATTTTCATTCATTTTTTTTTTCTATATCCCACAGAGCAATTAATTCAGAAAATTATAAAAACAGTAACTTGTTGAAAAATGTGTTTTATTCGCCCAGATCAGTGCTTTTAATAGTATGACTAACAACAATTATTTTATCACACAAGCAACTCATTGATTCTACTATCGGTTTTCGATTCCTCTGATATCACTTTGATCCCATGCTGTTTTAAACTCTGTGATACATTATAATCACTTTATTCATTCTCTTGCATACAGCCTCAGCTTTCCTCACTTCTCTTTAAAATACTTGTCTACTCTCTCTACACTTTACCCATGGGGTGCTTCCCATTCAAAAGACTTTAAATACCTTACGTGTGCTAATGACTCAAAATTTATGTATTTAGCCTGAGCCTCTCCCCCAAGTTCAGACTCCTGTGTCTAACTGCTTGCTCTGCATCTTTGTTGGGACAGCCGTGGTCAACTCAAAACACGCCCAGTGCTGAACTTACTCTCTGCCCTCACCCCAAATCTGTTCCTCCAGCAACCTTTCCCATCTTGGCAAATAGCGGTTCCATCCTTTCAGTTATTCAGTTCAGTCATGACTTTTTATTTTTCCTCTTATGCCTATCTCGAATTCATTGGGCAGTCTGGTGGAGTTAATGTCAAAATATACCCATTATCTGGACTCCTCCCTTTAATTATTTTCTCTAATTCTGATCCAAGCCAAATTTCCTCTCACCTGTGTGTGTGTGCTCTTACCCTTGTTACCTGCCCAAACTCCAAACTCTCAGCACAGCACCAGGATGATCCAGGTAAGACGTAAGTTGGATTATGCCACTCCTCTTAGCCTCGTGTCTCATCCAGAGTTGATTTGGCTCATTGCTGCCTCTCTGGCCTTGCTACATGCATCTTTCCTCTCCTGCCAACTTGTCTTCAGCCATAGTCAGGCTGATTCCACTCTCTTGGAGGGAATAATGTTTCAGCTTAAACTGAAGCAACACTGAAATATGTGAGGAGATAAATCAGTTTTCAGCATAATGAAGCGATGCTGGATTTTACCTATAAAGAAGGCATATACCAATATGACTTCTGGAACTATGATACAAGGTTTTCTTTTTCAAGGGGCTAAAATTTCTTTGATATCATGAGAATTATGTTTCTCAACCAAGAGTATGATAAGATTAACCTAGGAGGCCTGGATATATATATATATATATATATATATATATATATAAAATATGTTACATATATCTACATAGATATATTACTTTACTGATTTTTGTGTGTGTGAGACTTTCTCATTAAGGTAATCTTTAAGGAAATAGATAATACTTAGCCACTGGAAGTTTGATTAATTGAAATTTGGAGGTCATAGCTATAATTACTATTTTTTTCTTTTTCTTTTTTTGGTTTAGGCCACCATTTTCAATCACAAAAGAATTCATCTTGAGATTCAATAAAGCAAAAAATCCAAAAGAGGAGGAAGAACTGTTGGACTTAGCTAGAAAAAACATTATCAAATGTAAGGTAATGGCTGTTTGATTACTTAGTGTGTGAACTTTCTCTTCCAGTTGGTGGATGAGTACATGTTCTAAAATATTGAAAGAAAAAATAAGAATACATATTTCTTTAGTTATAAGTTCAGTTCAGTTCAGTCACTCAGTCGTGTCCGATCTCTGCGACCCCATGGAATGCTGCACGCCAGGCCTCCCTGTCCATCACCAACTCCCAGAGTTCACTCAGACTCACGTCCATCAAGTCAGTGATGCCATCCAGCCATCTCAGCCTCTGTCATCCTCTTAGACATAGTTTAAAATACTAAATGCAAATTAAACATTATGACCAAATTATTCAATGTCAAATGGCTTTTGGATGAAAATTATTCATAAATTATTGAGGAATACAGCTGTTGACACTAGTCCAAGAGTCCACATTAAAATATCAAAGGCCAGTAAATAAATGTTTATTTATAAAAATTCTACATTTGACTGAAAAAATGTTAACAAACATATCTTTTATTTTAAAAAAAAAAAAAAAGGACAGAAAGGCCTCCTAAACATTCACTATACATGCACAGAGTACTCTGTTCTTTCTCTGTAACAAACTATTCACCTAACCTGCTAAATACATTCTTTAAGAATATATCATTAATTCACAAATTTTCAAAGAATATAAAAACAGAAGAGAAGGTAAAATAAATCTTTGTTTTGCCTTTTATTAATTAGATACCATTTCCTGGTGGGTCAGATGGTAAAGCGTCTGCCTAGAATGCGGGAGACCCAGGTTCAATCCCTGAGTCAGGAAGATCTCCTGGAGAAGGAAATGGCAACCCACTCCAGTATTCTTATTGGAAAATTCCATGGACAGAGAAGCCTGGCAGTCTACAGTCCGTGGGGTTGCAAAGAGTCAGACACGACTGAGCAACTTCACTTAAGTTTTGACAGAGAAATAATATGCACATGATTTTGCTATAATACTAAATGACTGGTGAAATAAAAACTGCACAAAACAAATGAATAAATTAAGCCATCTTTTTTGTGGCAGTTATTTCTCAGTATTTTATTCATGGTTTACCATATATTTAAAAATTTTTTAAAAAAATCCATGGAAAATGTTGATTAGAAAAAAGAATTCAACATCCATTTATGATTAAAACTCTCAACAAAGTGGGTATGGAGGGAGCATATCTTAACATTTAAAAAGCCATTTATGATAACCCACTGGTGGCTCAGACAGTAAAGAGTCCGCCTGCTATGTGGGAGACCTGGGTTCGATCCCTGGGTTAGGAAGACCCCCTGGAGACGGGAACAGCTACCCACTTCAGTATTCTCACCTGGAGAATCCCCATGAACAGAGGAGCCTGGCAGGCTACAGTCCATGTGGTTGCAAAGAGTCAGACACGACTGAGCGACTTTCGCTTTTCACTTTCATAGTCAGCGTAATACTCAGTGGTGAAAACCTGAAAACCTTATTGCTAAATTCTAGAACACAACGAGGCTGTCCACTCTTGCCACTTCTATTCAGCATAGTGCTGGAAGTTCTAGATGTTGCAATCAGACAAGAAAAGGGAGTAAAAGGCATCCAGATTGGGAGAGAAGAGGTGACACTGTCCTTGTGTGCAGATTACCTGAAACTCTCCACAGAAAACCTTAAAGCCCCCACACAGAAACTGCTAGGATGGATAAATGAATTCAGCAAGGTGGTAGGATGCAAGATTAATATATAGGAATCTGTTACCTTTCTTTACACTAACAAGGAGATATCAGAAAGAGAAAGCAAAAGAAAAGAAGCAAAGCCATTTAAAATTGTGTATAAAAAAAATTACCCTAGGAATAGACATGACCTAGGTGATTAAAGACTTGCATGCTGAAAACTCTAAGACATTGGTAAAGGAAATTGAAGATGATTCAAAGAAATGGAAAAGTATCCAATGCTTTGGTTTAGAAGAATTTGTATTGGTAAAATAGCCATACTACCCAAGCAATATACAGATACAATGCAATCCCTATCAAATTACTCATGATATTTTTCACAGAGTTAGAACTAAATCCTGAAATTGATATGGAACCACAAAAAAGCAGAATTGCCAAAGTAATCCTGAGGAAAGAAGAACAAAGCTAGAGGTATAACCCTTGCAGAATTTAGACAATACTACAAAGCTATAGTAATCAAAACAGTGTGTTATTTGCACAACAGACATATGGCTCAGTGGAATAGAGAGAGAACCCAGAAGTAAATCCACACACCTACGGTTAATCTTCAACAAAGGAGGCAATAATTATACAATGGACAGTCTTTTCAGCAAGTGTGTTGGAAATACTGGCAGCTACATGTAAATTAACAAAGTTAGAACATACCTTTACACCATAAACAAAAGGAAACTCAAAATGACTTAAGACTTAAATATAAGACATGAAAGACTTAACTGTCAGACATGACACCACAAAACCCCTAGGAGGGAACACAGACAAAACATTCTCTGAAATAAATTGTACCAGTGTTTTCTTAGGTTAGTCTCCCAAGGCAACAGAAAGAAAAACAAATCAAACAAATGGGACCTAATCAAACCTAAAAAGTTTTGTAAAGCAAACGAAACCAGTCATAAAATGAAAAAGATAACTTACAGACTGGGAGAAAATATTTGCAAGTGATGTAACTGACAAGAGATTAATTTCCAAAATATGCAAACAGCTCATGAAGCTCAATATTAAAAAAAAAAACAAAAAACACACACACACACACACAAAACCCAAACAGCCCAATCAAAGAGTGGGCAGAGATCTAACTAGACTTTTCTTCAAAGAAGATGTACAAATGACCAACAGGCACATGAAAAGCTGTTCAACATCACTAACTCTTAGAGAAATGCAAATCCATACCATAAGGAGGTGTCATTTCGTGCTAGTGGGAATGATCTTCATCAAAAAGTCTACAAATGCAGGAGAGAGAGCGTGGAAGGAAATGGACCCTCCTACACTGTTGGTAGGAATATAAACTGCTGCAGCCACTGTGAAGAATGGTATGGAGTTTCCTTAAAAACTTAACATAGAGTTACCATATAATCCAGCAATTCCACTCCTGGGCATGTATCTGGAAAAGATGAAAAGTCTAATTCAAAAAGATATATGACCCCAGTGTTCATCGGTTCAGTTCAGTCGCTCAGTCGTGTCTGACTCCTTGCGACTCCACGAATGGCAGTGTTCACAGCAGCTCTATTTACAATAGCCAAAACGTGGAAGAACCTAAGTGTCCATTGACAGATGAATGGATAAAGAAGATGTGATTATTTGTGTGTATATGTGTGTGTGTGTGTGTGTGTGTTTGTGTGTTGCTAAGTTGCCTCAGTCATGTCCAACTCTTTGCAACACTGTGGACTGTAGCCTGCCAGGCTCCTCTGTCCAAGGGATTCTCCAGGAAAGAACACGGGAGCGGGTTGCCACGCCCTCCTCCCGGGGAGCTTCTGGACCCAGGGATCGACCCTGCATCTCTCACATCTCCTGCATTGGCAGGCAGATTCTTTGCCGTTAGTGCCACCTGGGAAGCCCCAAAATGTGGTGCACCCATACAATGGAATGTTATCAGTGGTTTAAAAAAAGAGCTATCAAGCATCTTCCTCCATGAAGAGTCATGGAGGAAACTTAAACACATTTTGCTAAGTGATACAAGCCAGTCTGAAAGGTTCAATGCGGCCTAATTCCACCAAACAGCACTTTAGAAAAGGCTCATGGTTTCTATGTAGACAGTAGAAAGATCAGAGGATGCCGACACTTGCATCAGAAGTGAGCCCTAATGTAAAGGGTGAACTTCAGTTAATGATAACATGTCAATATTGGCCCATCAAGTATAGCAAATGCACCTTCCTAAAAGAAGCTGTTAGTAACACGGGAAACCGGCTGTGCTGGGATGAGGGGGTACGTGAGAACTCTGTCCTTTCTGCTCAGGTATCTCTGTAAGCGTTGAAACTACCCTGTTAATTCCCAAAATTAAACTCATGAACAAAAGGTATTCAACATATTTAGGGGCATTTTGAATTTGTTTCTTATTTTGTTTAAAACTGCTGTGCCTACTTTCCCCTGCCCACTCCTTTTTTGTTCTGCTTTTCTGTTAATGTTTACAAAAATGTTAACCTATATAAAGAGGAGTAATCCAAGGTGCCTTCCAGAGTAGTTCCTTTTTGCATATGAAGGTAAAGTATTCTTCATAGAAAGTGGGAAAATATTTCCTTCAGTTATTAATCCAATTAAAAATAATGAGTGCTAAATAAAATTACCAACCAAAATACCAAAGAGGAGCAAGACAAAGGTCCCCACCATTTTCCATGAAAGGAAATCCTCTCTGCTCATTTTAAGAGAAAAAGAGTCCTGGGGACACAAAAATCAAACACACTGATGTACTGGAACCAACTATACCAAATGAGTTCCTAATGTCAGGAACATATATTGCAAGTAAAACAGTGATAATATTGAGAGCTAGGGTGATTGAGGATTGTGAATTCTTGAGAGTGGAAAATTGGGGAAAAACATCATTAAAGCTTTCCTTGCAGGGAAGTGGATTAGAGGGACCATCAAAAGCATGGAAAATAGTAGGCATAACTTCAAGGTCATAAGGACATCATGTGGCAAGTGTTTACTGTAAGCTGGTAGTAATTCTGATGCTGCATCGTTGAAAAGTGAGGTACCAAAGAGCGCAGGTATAAAGCAAGTGAGAAAACTTAAAGCAGTTGCTGTACTGGTTACAGCCTGCCTCCGTTCCTTAGAAGGGCTTGAAGTTCACAGTATATGGGCAGATTGAGGTGTGCAGAGAGATGAAAAAGTCACGGTTCGTATGGCATAAGCATTCTCTTTGGAGAAATGAAAGAGCTTTGGTTTACAATCATCTGTAGCACTGTTCTACATAATTTACTGTTAAAGAGCAAGGGGTGCAGCATTTTAAATTATTACCACAATAGCAAAGGACACTGTGAAGAAAAACAGTACACTCCTTGTGTAGCCAAGAAGGCCTATTTTAGGAAGAAAGTGCAAGAGGGAGCACCACGCCAACACGGATGGTCAGTAGTGTGTCTCCGTCAGGATAGCGAGACCCACCAGAGGCTCCAGATGAAAAGTGAAATAGCAGCAGGAAGCTGTTCTAATGAGCCCCACCTTTCCAGGTAATCCAAATGCAGAGAGTCCAGGGTCTTCGTAGGATGTCCCCAGGGTCTGAATACACAGACCCAGCAGGAGGTGAACTGAGTGAGAAGCCGAGAGAGCGAGGTCAACGGCAAGACCCCAGAGGAGGCGCAGCAGAGCCGGGCCAAGGCGCTGGCCAGATCGGGCTGAAGGGTGAGGCCGGGCGGAGCACCGCGCGCCCCTGCGTGTCAGCTCTGATGAGGAGAATCACTCAGCCGTAACAAGGAATGAAGTGACACCCTTTCCAGCAGTATGCGTGGACCTAGAGATGATCACCTAAGTCATGCAGAGAAACACAGTGTCTTACAGTAACGTTTCTGTGCGGGATCTAAACAGAGAAAACCCGCAAACTAACTCAGCTGCAAAACAGAGCCAGACGTGCAGACATAGGAAGCAAGTTTACTATTTTCAAAGGGGAAAGTGGTGTGCAGATAAAGAGTATGGGATTCGCAGATACACACGGCCATATACAAAGCAGATGAACCGCAAGGACTTGCTGAAGAGCACAGGAAGCTGTACTCAACATCCCGTTATAACCTATAACAGGAAAGAGTCTGACAAAATGGATGTATATATGTGTGACCACACCACTTGGCTGCATTCCTGAAAGTAAAAGAATATTATGAGTCAACTGTACTTCAATGATAAAGTATGAACAAATTAGTAAAATGTAGACAATGGAAATAAACCTGTATTAAAATTTTAAAGCCGTATATTTTTGTTTTCTTCTTTTATCTTCCCAATAACAGAGAAAACTGGGCCTCAGGACCTTAGGGATGGGGAGGCATGTGCACCTTCCTGCTGCGTGGACGGAAGTGGTGTACCTGGCTCAGTGCAGAGGAGAAGTCCAGGACGGTGGGTCCACTGGCCGAGCTCGGCTCAGGCACTCTGAGTGACTTGGATTACTAGTGAAGGCATGATTTGGTGGCTGTAATATTTAGAAACTGCAGGAGCCAAGGAAAATTTGCCTTTCTTGTATTGAAATATCTGACAATGTTTCATTATGAAAGTTCCTTTTGTAATTTTGAATTTATGAATTTGGCTGCTCAACTTTCTAATTATGAAATTGTTTTAAAAACTTTTGCTCAGCAGAGTCGTTATTGCTTTTTTCTAAAATTAGTAACTCATTAAAAAGTATATAAAATGTCATTTAGTGATTTTCAATTACAATAGGCATTATACTTTAGAGAAACTTGTTTTGGCATTTTATAACTCTTACTCATAAAACATTAACCAAATGGCCACTTATTTCTTCATTTGTTTTAAACAGCCATTTTACTCATTACCTTTTCATTTATCACTTCTTATTTCTGTGTCGCCTTTTAAACCCCCCTCCAACCAATCTAAAAAAGAAATTAAGAAACATTACTTTTTAGGAAATAAAGTTCCTTCTATCATTAACTTAAATTTTATGTGTATGCCTTTTAAAATGAGTTTAGAATGGTATCCAGATTAGGTCAGAGGGTATTTCCCCATGTAAATTGGGGTTGGTAGTGCTATCTGGGTGGAGAAGGCAATGGTAGCCCACTCTAGTACTCTTGCCTGGCAAATTCCATGGGTGGAGGAGCATGGTAGGCTGCAGTCCATGGGGTCACTAGGAGTCAGGACACGACTGAGCGACTTTACTTTCACTTTTCACTTTCATGCATTCGAGAAGGAAATGGCAACCCACTCCAGTGTTCTTGCTTGGAGAATCCCAGAGACGGGGGAGCCTGGTAGGCTGCCGTCTCTGGGGTTGCACAGAGTTGGACACGACTGAAACGACTTAGCAGCAGCTGCAGCAGCAGTGCTGTCTGGGAGCTTTCAAGCAGTAGGGAGAATAAGAACGATTCTGTATCTAACTTGCCTTTACGGCCTTCCATCACAGTGCTGCCCACAGCCTGGCCCTGTAAAATGTTTTAAATGATGCTGAGGTAAGCAGTCCTGACTCGCCAGCAACCACTTGCTCTTCCTTGTCACTTAACCTCAGTTTTGTTCGTAACAGCTGCTCAAAATCTTTGTACAGGTACATTCTTGGAGAGATGGTGAGTTTGGTTCAAGATCCCCATAATAAAGAAAATATTTCAATGGAGTGAGTCACATGAAGATCTTTGCTTCATGGTGCTTTTAAGAGCTATATTTACACTATATTACGGTCTATCAACTGTGCAATAGCTTGCTGAAAAATGCACATGCCTTAATTAAAAAAGAATGCTTTTGGAAAAGTGGCACTTGCTAGGCTTGCTAGATGCTGGATTACTAAAAACCTTCAATTAAAAAAAAAAAGAAAAACTGCAATATCTGCAAAACACAATAAATAAAATGCAGTATGCCGTAATGACGGGAGGTGCAGTTTTCTGTGGGGCCTTAACTGTACATTCTTCCTTGTTCAGCTCCACTGGCCTTATTCCCTCTGCTTTTCTGTTTATAGCGCTTCTGTTGACGCTTCTTTGTCATCCAGTTCTGTCCGATTTCCCCACCATTATGTACCGATGCAAGCGGTAAAGAACCCGCCTGCCAGTGCAGGAGACTAGGAGGTGCAAGTCTGATCCCTGGGTCGAGAAGAAGCCTGGAGCAGGACAGGGCAGCCCACTCCAGCGCTCTGGCCTGGAGAGTCCCGTGGGCAGAGGAGCCTGGCGGGCTTCGGTCCACAGGCTTGCAAGCAGCCGGACAGGACTAAGCGACCTCGCACAGCACGCGCACACATCTGCTCTTGTTGGCCGGAAGAGCTGGACCGCCTTCCTAGGGCGCGTCTCCGTCCTCGCCTCTCTCCGCCCTTCCCCTCCACTGTAGTCTCAAGGGGGCGACTCGATTCCCCTTTCTGATCCAGCCTTGGAAGTCAGGCAGCATCACTGAATGGGCCTTCCTAATGGTTGAAGCAGTCGCAAGGCCTGCTCAGCTTCGACGGGAAGGGGGCATGGACCTCACCTCTTGATGGGAAGGGTGTCCAAGACTGCGAATATTTTAAAGCCACAATGTGGTTTTGGCGACTGATTATAAGACTTAATTGTAGCATATAGAAAGACAGCATGATTTATAAATTATGTTTCTCTTGTCAATATTTCAGAAGCTTTAAATATGCTCTATGCTTCCCTGGACCATGCTGTCTTTGATTGCGATCACCTGCCTGCCTTATTTTTTGTTGCGGAATCAGTTCTATACAGACTCTGCTGTGATGCATTCCAAAAGGCATACTTATACTAGTTGAAATAAAGCTGGCAAAGGTATGTTTTAAGGTGATTCCAATGTGTGGGTTTTTTTTTAATTGGAGGCTAATTACTTTACAATATTGTATTGGTTTTGCCAACGTGTTTGTTTAATTGCTACGTGCACTACACCTGCCCACATGATACCTGTTTCTGGATCCAAACAAGCCATTTGGTTTTATTACAGAATAGTCTCTTGTTTGGTAGTTTATTTTAATCTCTAAATGTGGACACTACATTATTACCTGATATGCAAATACAGATAGTTGGAGAAAATACAGTTTTGCCAACTATGTAAGAAAATAACATTTAATTAAGAATCAAGTTTATACTTATTTCTGAGTGTATATAGCTTTTTCCTATCTATTTTAAGGATTGCTGAATGCCAGTTTTCCATTTAAAAATGCTGACTGATATACTCTTTAAATGTTGCCCAGTTTGAGAAGATAGATTGTTATCTCAGTATTCTATGTCATTTTAGAGCTGTAAGATGGGAAACTATATTCATGTAGCTCATGTTTCATAAGGTCCTAGAAGACAGAGTGTTCCACTTCTGTGATGATCAGGTTGCCTGCTGCAAAATTTATTATTAGTCAAAGAAATTTAGCATAACTAGTGGTTTTATTGCAAAGAAAAACCAGGAGAATAATTTCTTTATGAATAAAGAAAATATATCTGTATGTATATATTTTAGTTGACATATATGTATATACTTATCATTTGAAATTAAGTACAGTATTATTTGCCAAAATATATTTTCCCTTCTTTACTTTTGATTATGAAATTTTGATTTTGTTAGAAAGTGGGCATGAAGATATTCATGAGTCATCCAGGGCATTTTGGAAGACACTGCATTTCAGACCTTATAAATGAAGTTTAGATCATCTCTGATATGTTTTGGGGTAAAAGGTTTATGGACACCAGGCAAGAAACAGAACATAATAGAAATTGAACATTCAAAGAACTGAGGCTTTGCATAGAACAGCTGGGGGCAAAGAGACAAGTAAAATTACAATGTCTTTTCTTCTTTCTTTATTTCCCAAACTGTTCATTATAACAATACCTAAGAGCTTCTATTTATATAATTATTTTGGGATTTCAAAATATAATATATGCATTATTTATATAAAAAGGGTTAGCGTTAGGGCTAGTTTATGACGGAAAAAGAGTGGAGTGGAGAAACATAGATCAAGTGTGTGCCACTTTTTTCTCCTTTCCTTCTCATCCTCTTTGGTGACCTTTTCCCATTTCTTGGCTTTTATATTTCTGCCAGCAATAAAAAATGGCTATAAAATAAAGCTTTAGTCATTGTGTATATTGCTTATAATTTACATATACCACAGATTCATTGAATTTAAAAAGATTCCTATATCCTCTCATCTGAGTGGTTAGACTATTTGCATTGCTTTAGATGTATTAGAAATAATTACTTGTTTAATCTTCACAATAATCCTAAAAGGTAGGTGCTATTATTATCCACCATTCCACAGACTAGGCAAAGAGACTCTACGTTGATTACCCAAGATCTCAGCAGAGAAGATTTTGAAACCCAGGATCCCATGGACTCCCAGCCATGAGTCCCCTCATTTACCTGGGCTCCCAGACTTACTAGGGCTTCCCTGGTGCCTCAGGTTTACTCGGTTTCCCTGGTAGCTCAGTTGGTAAAGAATCTGCTTGCATTGTGGGAGACCTGGGTTCTATCCCCAGCTTAGGAACATCCCCTGGAGAAAGGAATGGCAACCCACTCCAGTATTCTGGCCTGGAGAATTCCATGGACAGAGGAGCCTGGCAGGTTGCAGTCCATGGACTCGCAAGAGTCAGACACGACTGAGCAACTAAACCTACCTGCCTATCAGATTTACTGATTTGAATGCTTGCTTTTCATTGTTGTAGATAATATGGATTAGCTAGGAGGAAGCAGCATGCTTTATAAGTGCCTTTGATTCCAGGGAAGAAGCGGTTTCAATCACCCACCTTTTCTTTGCAGTAATTTCATTATATATCTACTAGTCAGTTGGATGCATCCTTTTTGATTTTTTTTTGTTGACAGAACAGTATATTTAAGGGTATTGCCATGGAGTCATTGCTCACCTTCATACACGGCATTTTGTTTCTCTTTTGACAAAAAAATATATAGCTCATGCTTGGGAAAAGACAGAAATACCTGATTCCTAATATTACTTATTTTCACATTTTGTGCATATTCTTCCCTCATCTGAGTATAGAATCTTAACTACTGGAGTCTACTTATTAAAGTACCATTAGTTTAATATATATGCAAGCTATATACATATATATAAACCATATATAAACTATAGTTCAATGTATTTTTTTCACATAATTGCTACTTATCTATCTATTTTTGGGTACATTGGTTCTGGGCTTCTTTGTGGCTCAGACGGTAAAGAGTCTACCTGACAATTCAGGAGACACAGGTTCAATCCCTGGGTTGGGAAGATCCTCTGGAGTAGGAAATGGAAACCAGCTCCAGCATTCTTGTCTGGAGAATCCTTGGATGGAGGAGCCTGGCAGGGGCTATGGTCCATGGGATTGCGAGGAGTCGACACAACTGAGCAACTGACACCTCCCTCTTTGGCGCTGGGTCTCCGCTGCCGCACGGACCTTCTCCAGCTGTGCTGAGTGGAGGCTGCTCTCTGGTTGTGGCGTGCAGGCTTCTCATTGTGGAGGCTTCTCTTGTTGCAGAGCGTGGGCTCTCAGGCGCTCTGGCCTCAGTACTTGTGGCCCGTGGGCTCAGTAGTTGCGGTGCCTGGGCTTAGTTGCCCCCGCAGCACACAGGATCTTCCCAGACCAGGGACTGAATCCGTGCCCCCTGTGTTGGCAAGTGGATTCTTAACCACTGGACCACCAGCAACGTCCAATTTAAATGTTTTAGGTAGGAATATGAACAGTGTTCTTCAAGCTTCTATAAAGAACATGAAACATATAGCCAACTATTAAAATGTAATACATAATAAATAGTATTCACCATTTCTATTTCACAATTAGATAACAGAGAAATGAAGATAAGGGATGAAAAGAGAAGGAAAGGGGATTAAAGAGCAAGGAAGAAAAGATGGGCAGGCAGAGAGAGAAACTGACAGGCGGAACTTTAGGAGGCAAAGCTTAAGTTGTCAAGCTGCAGAGAGAGTATGTACACCAAGGAAACATGGGGACGAATGCACAGGGAGTTCAGAATTCTTCAGAGGTAAAGAAATGGCAGGTTTTTCAATAAGAGCCTAGCTTTTCAGAATAGTGCAGATGAAAGCTTTTAAAAGCCATTTTCCAAGTATAGTCGTATAAAGTCTTGCTTTGGGATCAGGGGAAACTCACGATCAGACTGCTATGTACTCCAGCAGTTATGCGAGCTGATAAGGTTGTCAGTCGCATATTTTTCTCTTTTGACCCATGTTACATTTTTAAAGTCTTGTTTTCAGTATCCTTCTCTGGTCCCTTCAGAATCTTAGATGATTCTTCTTCTGGTGAATTTATTATTTCTGACTTTAATATTCTCACTTAGACTATTGCAGTGTTCTTTTGAATAGTCTGTTGATTTCCACTTCCTTTGTATCTGACATCAGTCTTTTGGAGAAGCATAGTACTATATCAGAGTGGTTTATATGAAGAGATCCCTTGGCATGACATAAATATTTTATTTATTTATGAACATGTACTGTAAATCATGCATGTTTATAAGTTGTGGATACATTTATAAACATTCATGATGCATTCTCAAAATTTATTTTAATGATTGAAATTTTTGATAAAAATATTTGGAAATCACTGCTGTAATTGAAAGTTTGTGTGTTTTGATGCAATACACACAGTCCTGGGTTCAAAACCCAATGATGCCACTCATTTGCTTAATAATCTTGTGTGAAGCACTGAGACGTGTTAGGATTATCTTTTGAGTTTAATTTTATTTTTTCACATGTAGATCTAATAATGGCCTGCACTGTGGCAAAGAGGATTTTGATATATGATCTTGAGAGTGATATAGAGGGAGTTATTGTTATTATTTGGTCCTTTCCTGTAATCTTATGATTTAACAATGTAGGCATTTATATTCCATTTATTACTATAGTCTTGTTTTTTTTCTTACTTTTCATGAAATCTTACATATTTTTTGTAGATATTTCACTTCTGTTGTCTATGTAAAATAGTTTTAGCTCTACATGTATTTTAAACTTCACAGAAGTAAGACACTGAATTGTTCATTTAGTAATGACATTGTGTGTGTGTGTCTATGTAATTTTGTGAGGGAATCACAGTCTACACTGGCCAGACATTTCTCAAAGCTGTTACAGCCCAGCACACACATAGTACACGTTCATATATGAACTGGAACAAGGCTCTGTGCAGTATACTGTGGTATTTTCTCTCATTTTAAAATCCCCTTTCATTGATTTCATGACTCACTTAAAGGGCATGACTTGCAATTTGAAAGATACTGTTCTAAAGGAGATAGAACAAAATAGCATTCAGTATTGGTCATTATATGTAATGGAGAAATAATTTATAAACTTTTTTTTTTTTTGCTGAGCCAGTATTTCAACCTTGATATAAATGTTTTAAAGTTATTTCAAAAGCACATGATCTCAAGTGAATTTGAAATTGTTTCATCAAAAGCAGCAGTAATAATAAAATGGTTTGTTTTCCTTATGGTTTTTAAACATTTATTGATGTAACACAAAAATCTTTTTTCTTTCTCTTTTGACAGATTGGCTATTTGGTCTTCTTACGACTTTTTATATATTTCCTTCACGGTCACCTGGAAAATTTTAAACGACATTTACTTAGGCTTCAACCATATTTATATGGTAGGCTGCCTTTTATTTTCTATACTTATAAATGTTTTATGTTGTATTTTGAGAAGCTCAGACTATCACTCTAAAGAGTATAAGCTGTATTTTATTTTTTGTGAAAAAGGTGATATGTGCAATATTGAAGAGGACAGCTTCTGGGCAAGACTGCATGGGTTTTATGTTTAAATTTCCTACTTAACTAAGCATCTGACCTTGTCTGTGACTCAATTTTTTCATCTGTAATAGTATCTGGTTTACTGAATTTCAAGTTGAATTCGTATTTTAGTCAGGTAACCCTAGTGGTGGTGTAGATACCGGACTGGAGAAAGGAGAGGGTGGACGCAGGGGTCCATTAGCAAGAGATTAAAGGTATGAGCTTCTGCAATCAGGATGGATAGAGTAAAATAATTTTGAAAAGTATTTAGAAGATAAAGAAAACTTGGACTTGGTGATCACTTAGATCTAAGCTGTATAAGGGAAAGTGAGCAATTTAGGATGGATCTCAAGTTGTACATATTGACTAGTAAGCTCAAGGTAATGGTACTCTGAATTGAAAAGATTCTGGAGAAACACTGGACATATTGAATTTGGAGGTCACTCAGGTGTATATACCCAATTGGGAGCATGTTTGAAATTGGGGAATAAGTCAAGCCTGGGAATCACTTATTTCAGAGGTATTAACATGGATAATTTAAGTCATCATTGTTAATGTGGATGAGGTAAACCGGGAATGGGAGGTGGTGGGGGAGACATTTATTCTAGGAAAAAAGTCTTGGGGGATGTGAACAGTTAACAGATCACTGGAGCAACAGACATCAATAGGAGAAGAGGATTAAGAGAACAGGAGGCAGTGATATAGAAGTCAAAACGGGAGAGATTCAGGAAGCTCTGAATCTCTGAATAAGCTCTGAATAAGTCACCATTATCGAGAGCTATAAAAGTATTAAACAATAGGAGCTCTGAAGGCGATGACATGTTTCTACAGTCAGAAAGTCATTGTTCTCGGGAGCAGTCCCCACTGGAAGCACAGCTCAGACTGGAGGGAAGCAGGGTGGAGGGAAAGTTTAATGGCAAAATGGTGAGCTGTTTTGAAAAGCTTAGCTGTGAAAGAAGAAGAAATGTGTCAGTAGTTTGGATGAAAAACAAAGTCAATAGAGGAGATTAGTATGTTGTAGGATAAGAGATCAAGAGACTCGGGATACAAGAAAGGGAGTAAAGTGTGATGGGAGAGGCTATAGAGAAGGGAGTAGAGAATAATGGTGGAGGTGTTTGGATGCTAGCTTTGAAACCAGGACGTGTGCAGCTATGGACTGGCAGTATAGGAATCCGTGTCTGTTGTATCACTTGCTTTGTTTTCTGCATTACACTATAAATCTCTTAACTCCTCACAGTGGTTAGCATAGTGATTCACCAGCTGTTCAGATATTTGTGGCAAGCACATTCTCAAAAATTATTTATATGAAACCTCAAGTTCTTACATTAGCTTGTTACTGTTGATCTCAAGAACACCACCATCTTTGTTTCATGTAAGGATAGAAGCCCCTATCCGCCCTCTTATCACGTGCTGTCTGGTGGAGGCCTGCTTAGGCTGCGTGCTCGTTGTCAGCAGCGGGTGGGCTCCTACCTGAGGCTGTGAGTCACCGCTCTGTGCCCATGTCGCCATCCAACGGAAGAGTGGTTATTACTAATTTTTCCACTGTGTTGATGGACTGAAACTCAAAGGTTGTTTAAAAGTTCGTAAAAACAACAACACAAAGGTATTTCTGTTAACCACATTGTCTTATGTGAAATGGCATAATCATTGCTGTCATTTATAACAACAACATCTTGAAAAGAATTAAATGGAATATTGGTTTAAAAGCAATGACATGGATTGCAATTTCAAAATACTCATTATAAAGAGTATATATTCTGACTTGACTCATTTTCAGCTGGAAGTTTCCACCATTGTTGTATAGTAACTAAACTTAATTGGGCATTCAACCATTATGTAATTGCTGTTTTGAATTATATGAACTCTTATCTAAAAACTATTTACCTTGTAGTTTTCGATTATACCACTAGGGGTCACACATGACATTGTTAATCTTCAGTAGCTGGGGAATTATACAGCCGTTTCAGCGTCTCAGTACTGAATTTAATTATATTTTAATAGCTAAAAGACAAATGAAACGCAGTGCGAGATGTTAATGAAATATTTCTCACAAATTGTTTTTCTTACGCTAGCACTGTCTTTCTCCAAAAAATTATATTGGATGTATCCAAACATCTCTTCGAATGTGCAGTGCATACTGAAAATCATGGAAATTATATGTAAAAGAGAACTCCCTTCTGAGTCAATTTTTAGCCCTGTGAAAGACAAGAATACAGGTTCTGGAATGGTGAGTATATCCCGTGCGTGCTAACTGCTAAGGTGCTTCAGTTGTGCCCAACTTTCTGCAACCCTATGGGCTGTATAGCCCACCAGGCTCCTCTGTCCATGGGATTCCCCAGGCGAGAATCCTGGAGTGGGTCGCTGTGCCCTCCTTCAGGGGTCTTCCCGAGCCAGGGATCGAACCCAGGTTGCCTGCGTCTCCTGCACTGGCAGGCGGGTTCTCGACTAGCGCTGCGTGGGAAGCTCACGTGTATCCCAGAGCGTGGCAAATGAGGCCACATCACTGTGGGTAAAAATCACTGCTCGACAGTGCAGAAACACGGCCGAAGGTGAGCTTAGCTGGAGAGAGGGATGAACAGCGCGGACGCGGACGCCGTGCAACCGAGGCACGTTTCCTAGACAGCAGTGCGGACCGCGGCGGAAGCCAGGGTCCACCATGCTGCCGCAGATGGAGTGATGCCCTCCTACCTTCTTCCTTAGAGAGTCCACCCGGCTGATTAATTAAAAATCACAGCTTAATTTAGATTGACTTTTAAATGAACGTTTTATGGTATTACAGTTTTATTAAAGGGAGAGTGTGTAAAGTGCAGACTGTTAATGGAAGCAAGTGTAATGCTTTTATGCCCCATAGTTCCTGTGTAATAATATTTGATATGCTATGAAAACCAACTGAAAGTTTTTAAATGGCTCAAAACTGAGGAATTAAAATAATCCTTGGTATATGACAAAACTTTTACTTTCCAACTCAGAGATTAGTGATCAACATTAGGAAAGCCATCTGTTCCGATTGTATATGATTCCTTAGTATATAACGAGTTGTGTGTTATGCACACAGAACTCCAGTGTTCTTGTCCCTATAGACTGATGTACTTCAAAAGACAAACTTCGCTCTTTGTGCCTTGCAATGCCTCTATTTCCCTTTCTCACATATGTTCTGAAAGAAAGCAGTGAACACTTCTGACCTTGATTCTTTAATTATTTTATTTTTTGCTATATATATACCTACTATTTTATAATTTATAAATAGAAATTCTGTTTCTCTAATTCCTAAAAAGGAGAAAAATACATTTAATGTAATGCTAGTTGGAACAACAAAGGAAATTAAAAAAATTTTTTTTAACCATTTATCATTTATTGATTATTATTTTTTTTTACTTTATAATATTGTATTGGTTTTGTCATATATCAACATGAATCCACCACAGGTGTACACGTGTTCCCCATCCTGAACTTCCCTCCCACCTCCCTCCCTGTACCATCCCTCTGGGTTGTCCCCGTGCACCAGCCCCAAGCATCCTGTATCCTGCATA